>PVJA010034537.1:0-22509 GCA_004027025.1 Myocastor coypus | reverse complement strand
AGTGTTCACACTTTAAAGGGAATTTAGTGGCAGTCGTGACACATGACAGAGGGACTCTATCCCTCTGGGTTATTGGTGCTTCCTGAAACTCACTGGAGGCCTAGGGTTGTTGTCCTTATTTGACTCCCTGCAATTGACAAGAGCAGGTAGGGCCCAGGTCCCTTCACCTGGACCTTTCCTCCATGCTTTCTTTCTCCTGGGCTCTTAGCCCTGCTCTTACTCTTTGCCACTCATTTCTGGTGTCCCTTGCCTGTAGTCCAAAGATTTTCCAGAAGACCAAGTGCAGCATCTGTAACAGTGCCTTGGAATTGCCCTCAGTCCACTTCCTATGTGGCCACTCTTTCCACCAACACTGCTTTGAGAGTTACTCAGAAAGTGACAGTGACTGTCCCACCTGCCTCCCTGAAAACCGGAAGGTCATGGACATGATCCGGGCTCAGGAACAGAAGCGAGATCTCCATGATCAGTTCCAGCATCAGGTGGGCATGAATGGGCTGCATGGGGCCAGAGGGTGCCACCAGCATCAGAGCCCCTGGAGCACCACGGGGCATGCTCCTGTTTTCTTCAGGTAGGAAACAAGCATCTCAGCTCTGATTGTTTCTTGCTCCCTCCTGTTGCCTTGCAGCTGAAGTGCTCCAATGACAGCTTCTCGGTGATTGCTGACTACTTTGGCCGAGGAGTCTTCAACAAATTGACTCTGCTGACTGACCCTCCTACAGCCAGACTGAACCCTAGCCTAGAGGCTGGCCTGCAGCGGGACCTGCTTATGCACTCCCGGAGGGGCACTTAAGCAGCTGGCTGGGAAGCATGTGACCTCCAGCACAGCCAGGCAGACATGGGACTGCAGGGGGCTGTGGCTGCATCAAAGGCAAAAACAGATGTGTCGTTGGCTCCAGCCTGGCATGATGTCACGCCCTCAGGACTCAAGGGGACCTTTTTTTTTTCCTGCTACCTTTTTTTTGCCAGCCTGCTGTCCCTCCCACTGACTACCAATATAGAGTAGTCCAGACCAGTGGGGGAGGGCACCTTAGCAACCACAGAGTATGGACAATAGTTACTTTATTCTCTATTCAGGAGCACCAGGCTGTGCTTGGGTCCTTGCTCAGAATCTTTTTTTTTTTTGTCTTTTTGAGACAGGGTCTCGCTATGCAGTTGAGGCTGGCCTTGAGCTCACTTTTGTAGCCCAGGCTGGTCTCGAACTCGCACCGATCCTCCTGCCTCAGCCTCCCAAGTGCTGGGATTACAGGCATGACCCACCACGCCCAGCTTCAGAATCTATAAATAAAAGACTATAATTGATATGAGAACTGAAGGATGGTTTTTTTTTTTTTTTTTTTTTTTTTTTTTTTTTTTTTTTTTTTTTTTTTTTTTTTTTTTTTTTTTTTTTTTTTTTTTGGATACAAGGTCTTGAGATAATGGTTTAGGCTGGCCTCAAATTCAAGATTCTCTTGTCTCAGCCTCTTGGTGCTGGGATTATGGCAGTGTGCCACCACACCTCACTCTAAAACATTTTTTTCTTGATTCTTAATTGTGTATAATGCACTTTCTCTCTGTTCCAGAGCCCCAGTTCCCTTCCTACAGATTTCTTGGTAAGGGGTGGGGCATCTAGTGTAGTTCCCTTTACTAAGTAGAAGGACTGCCGGGTGTGGTGGCACACACCTGTAATCTCAGCAGGGATTACAGGTGGGAGGCTGAGGCAGGAGGATCATTGCGAGTTCAAGAGCAGCCTGGGCTACAAAAGTGAGCTCAAGGCCAGCCTAAACTGCATAGTGAGACCCTGTCTTAAAAAGACAAAAGAAAAAGAAGGACTAATGAGCCCAACTAATGAGTCTCTTGTCTCAAAAAGGGCTGGGGATATTGCTCAGGGTAAAGACTATTTGATTCCAAGCACATATACACTCCAAAAAGGAAGAAAGGTTCAACTGAGCTCCAAGAATAGTCTAAACAAGATCATCTTGCTCTGTAGTCTTCCTGGTCTCTGTGGTTTGTGTCAGGAACTATTCAAGCAGGAGGTAGACTGTGGCAAGGGAACCTTGGGCCCAGCCTGCTTTCATAATGAATAGGTTGGTATCTTGCTCAACTCAGTACCAAGTGAGAGAATTAAAAAAAAAATCTTAACAGGCATTTTCCCCCCCTTTGGTGATGGTGGTACTGGGGATTGAACTTTGGGTGTTGCCCATGCTAGGCCAGTCCTTTTTTTTTTTTTTTTTTGGTCTTTTTGAGACAGGGTCATGCTATGTAGTTCAGGCTGGCCTTGGGCTCGCTTTCGTAGCCCAGGCTGGTCTTGAACTCAACACCGATCTTACTGCTTCAGCCTCCCAGGTGCTAGGATTACAGGTGTGCGCCACCACACAGCTTTTCTATTATTATTATTTTTTTTTTTTTAGTACTCTCATCACTGAACTATCCCTGTGCCCCATTGGAACACTTCCTCTTTGAGGTTGTCAGCTAGTTGTTACTCAGGTAATCTGGATTATACTTTTTAATTTTTTTATGGCTGGCTCAGCCTGCCCTTGGGGTAGGGCTGGCACAGCACGTGGTGTGGGTTATACTTTTATGTCCAAAAAAATCTCCCTCAGGATTATTTAACTAAAGGAAGAACATGGACATTGTAAATTTTCTTGTCTTTTTGAGATAGTGTTCAGGCTACAGTTCATGCTGGCTTAGAGTTCGCGTTGTAGCTCAGGCTGGCTTTAAACTTGGAACAGTCCTCCTTCCTCAGCTTCCTCAGTGTCAGGATTACTGGTGTGTGCCACCACACCCAGTACACTGCAATTTAGCCTTCAAAAACACTGTACTGCCAGGCATGATGGCACATTGTAATCCCAGCACTCTGGGAGGCTGAGGCTAAGGTGACTTAGCAAGACTGTCTCAAACTAAAATATAGAAAAGGCTGAGAAGGAACCAGACGCAGTGTGAAGGCCATGTGCAGGCCCAGAACACAAGACAGTAAGGTGGTGGTGACACTCAGTTGTTTTTACATATATTATTTAATTTCCCTGAACCAGTTTCCTTATTTTTAAAAATATAAATGCTAAGCTGGGGGGCCAGGGAGATAGTTCCGTGGCACAAGTGCCTGCCTGGCAAGTACAAGGTTGTAAGTTCAAACCCTGGTCGCACTAAAAACAAAAACAAACACTAAGCGAGGCATGGTGCCACACATATGTAATCTCGATGTAGGACGCTGAGGCAGGAGGATTATTGAGTTTGAGAACACCCTGAGCTACATGTTGATACTCAGTGATGCTGCTTATTTCAGAATTGCAGCAAAGATTAATTTGAACAGAGAAAAAAAAAAGTTTGAATGGGGCCCCGTGGGATGGCTCAGTGGTCTAAAGCGCCTGCTTGGGAAAGCTTGGGCGGCTTCAGGGACCGCAGTTCGATCCCCGGCACCACATGCTGCGCCAGCCCGGCCATAAAAATGAGTGAATAAACAAAGGTTCTGAAACAAGAAAAAAAATAAATAAAATAAAACATTATTTAAAAAAAAGTTTGAATGGAGCAGAGTGCCATATATCTGCACTAATTAATTGTGTGATGAAGTTGTAGAATTAACGAGTAGTAATCTTCTGGAACAACTCTTTCAAGGTCAGTGACAAATGATGCACAAAGTGGACCAGGTGGGGGTGGGGTCCACTCTGAGGCTCAGGTTCTAATCCCAGCCCAGCACCGGGTCCTTACCCTTGGTGGAAAGGCACTGGATGCGACGCTGAGCCTTCCGCAGGTTGTCCGGTACCTTGTAATTCAAACCTAGCATTTTAGGTTAATAGAGCCTCCTTTTCCTGTGGGGCATGTTAACTCTTGCATAATTCACTGCCCTCAGTGGTCCGTAGATAATTTATACCTAGAACTGGCAGGGGACCTTGCCCTCTGACCACAGATTTTCACACCTGTAATCCCAACTCCTCAGAAGCTAAAGAAGGACTTCCAAGTGTAGGGAGCAGCCGGGGAGTGCGACCCTGTTCCAAAATTTTAAAGAGGCAAAAGAACAGAGGGGACAAAACACGGAGAGTCAGTAGTCCTCGGCGTCAAATCCTGACGTCTCCGCGTGAACGGGTCCCGCCTCCCGGTGAACCGCTTGGAGAGGGGGTGGGATCAGCTCCCGCGCCAAGGTTCCAATTCCCGCCCCAGAAGAGTCCCGCCCCACCGAGGGAGGGCATCGGACGTGACGCAGAGCCCTCTACAGGTCCCGCAGTCAGGCCAGGGACGGGCAGGCACGGGCCACATGTGTTCCCGGTTTCCGCGGGCTCGAGTCTCCGGTTCCGCGGAACCCAGGAGACCTTAGCAGCACTTCCCGGCTACTTGCTGAGTGGAGTCATGTCTGGTAATGGCGACGCCGCTGCAAAGGCGGTGAGTCCTGAGCGGGTGACCCTCATGCTTGGGGCTTCCGGGAGAGCGGTGTATTGATTGGCCCCAGGTTGCCCATCCTCCGTCATCTATTGGTCGGAATGGCTATCCGTCATTTATTCTTCCACTGTATGGTCTTTAAAGGACCAATAGGGGCTGTCCGTGCGTCGTGGGTGCTGAGTTAGAGTGGAATAGATTGTCGTGGAACCCTATCCCTGAGGGTGGGCTTCTGCCCCATGTCGGAGGAGCCTTACTGTAGTTCGTCTAGTTGTCTACACAGATAGGGTCCTATCACGCTGTAAGATCTAGGCAGCCACATTAAAAGACGTTCCGCTTCTAATCCAGAGGAGAGCACACCCCCAAATCTCCAAGCTGTACTCATTTTGGGCCTTTTCCCTTTCTCCGTTATAGCAGCCACCCACCACCCAGCCCTTGCCTATGAGTCCCGTAATGACACACAACACTGGTTTACTACTTAGGGAGGGGCCTCTTAAGCTTTGGCTGGTACGGTTGCAAGCTACCAACCACTGCAGGGCTGAGATATGACAGGGATGGAGCAGCTACTTATCGCCCCCTGTCCAGCCCGCTGGAGCAGCGGGATGATTTAATGCTAATGTAGACCTTCAGCGCCCTGGACTGGAAGAGGGAGATCTGGATTCCAGTGTCCACTCTCTGTCCATTTTTAGCTGTATGTAATGTAGCTAATAGCATAGCATCCCCGACACAGTGAGACAATAGACTGGTGTCAAATTCCTGGGTTGAGGAACCCTTCCTGCTTTAGCTACCGAAGCGCTAAGAATACAGACTAGTCCCAGTGTGTCTAGCAAATGCTTACTTTTAAGTGGAACAATTTGACTTGAATGTGCTGTTCAGATTCAGTGAATTTAGCTGATTTTTTGAACCTAGGAGTTCTGGGTCCTTAACAGTCCTTCTGTGGGCTCCCTGTGGTCTCGAATGCTAGTGCCATGTTTAGCATTTCAAGCCAAGTCAAAAGTGCAAAAGGCCTCTTGAGAACTGATATTTGAAGGAGAGATCAGAGTGTAGAATCAAATCCAAGAAAAGCAAGCTCTCTCCTAAGCCTCAGAGGCCCCAGCTGTCTGCCTGCAAAAGAACTCCGTGGGATGAAGCTCGAACAGTAGGTAAAGTTGACTTTTTCTGCAGTGGCTCCTGCTTACTATGTGTCCGACTAAAGAGCCTTTGTCAGATATGCCCTGGCAAGAGGAAGTGATGTGTCCTTTTGAACTCCTTACTTGGACTCTGATAGCTGATTCCATTTACTTTGTTGGTGAAACTAGAAACAACACTGCAGATTAAATGAGTGAATGTTGGGCAGTTCAGCATCACACTCTTATTATAGAAAAAGCTTCATTGTATAGATGACCCAACAGGTTCTGATGAGCCCATGTGCCCAAAATTACCCAACCAAGAGCCTGAGCAGGACTCAGTGTCAGGTGGGAGTCTGCATTCAATCCAAGGCATAAGCCTGGGTCAAGTGGAGCTGTCCCTTACTTTTCTACTGTAAATTTGTATTTTAGCATTTGAGTAGCTGACTGTGCATCTCAGTACTTTTGCCTGAGGGAAAGAGGAAGCAATCTGTTTGCCCACGTGGTATGACCAGTGGCCAGGAGCCAGCAGGTGTGCAGAACTATTAAAACAGGACTTGGGCCCACTTTTATGACTAGCTGCTTTTGTGTATGTTTACCTGAGCAACACAGAGGGTCCAGTGGACCACACCAGGATTTGTCTGTTTTCAGAATTTTTTCATTTTACTTTATTATTATCATTTTTTTTCTTGTTTCAGAACTTTTGTCTGTTTGTTTATTTATTTTTGTGGCCAGCTCAGCCTGCCCTGAGGGCAGAGCTGGCGCAGCATGTGGTACTAGGGATCGAACCGCAGTCCCTGCAGCTGCCCAAACTTTCCTAAGCAGGCGCTTTAGACCACTGACCCATCCTGCCGGGCCCCTGTTTTCAGAATTTGTTAAAACAAAAAAAAGTTGCCTTTGATTATTCTGGTGGAAGTAGCTCAATACGATATCATAGCATATGAAAAACCAGATTTGTAAGTGTTGGAGGAGGTCAAAAATGAATCATCAAGCCAGGGATATAGCTCAGTGGCATAAGTGCCTGCCTGGCAAATGCAAGGTCCTGGTATGGGGAGTTCAGTCCCCATACCAAAAAAAAAAAAAGTGAATCATCAAGGTGGGTGTGGTGGTGCATGCCTGTAAGCCCAGCAGTTGGGAGGCTGAGGCAGAAAGATCAGGAGTTCAAGGCTAGCCAGCCTGGGTTAGTGTGTTCAAAGAGTCTGAATTATATGGCAAGACCCTATCTCAAAAAAAAAAAAAGCAAATAATCAGATTACACATGTATAGGTGATGAGGATCCATTTTGGTAAAATCCATGCTTTCATAACAGAAGAGTATTGTGGGTGGCTAATGATGATTAGACTTTGACAGTGCCATGTGAGCCAAAGTTCCTATGAAAGTGAAATGGAGCAAGAACGTACAGACACATAATCCCAGCACTCTGGAGGCTGAGGCAGGAGGATCGATGTGAGTTCGAGACCAGCCTGGGCTACAAAAGTGAGCTTAAGGCCAGCCTGAACTGCATAGTGAGACCCTGTCTCAAAAAGCAAAAAAAAAAAAAAAAAAAAGAATGTACAGATACAGAGAATACAGACCTTCTTGATTCAGATGATGAGGAAAACAGCAATGGGAGTGCATATTTGATTCAAAATGTTGTGCAATGGTCATGCAACAAAGTGGAATGACCTAACAGAAGTAGGTCCAAAAATACAGGGAACATTTTGGCAGGGGTGAAATAGATTGGACCAAATGCCAGCACTGCCACTCGTTGTTGGAAATTGTAACAGACAAAATGATGCAAGAAGTTGGGAGCTGTGCTTGGTGGCGCACATCTGTAATCCCAGCACCCAGGAGGCCGTGGCAGGAGGATCATTGTGAGTCTGAGGCCAGCCTGAACTGCATAGGGGGACCCTGTCTCAAAAAGTTAAAAAAAAAGCTAAGTACACATGCTGTCACTGTGAGATGCGCGCATGGAACGTGCAGTTTTCATTTGTGAAGACTTGGGTGTAACAGTTTACATATTTGTGATGGAGTTCTATTGGTATTTTCATTGTACTTCATCCAGGAATTTATTTTGGATGTCATCTTTTAGGTTTTGTAAGGAAGTACACAGCTGATGTGAAAATGCTGAAGTCTATTATGCATGTATAATATATATTAAGATTTACTAATTTATTGATATTTTATCTTCCTATCAACTACATACTGTATAATAAGTTACTGATGAAATAGCAAGACCATGGAGGTGTCAAGTAGCCAGTCGAGCAAAGCATGTGTGTTGAGGGTGATACCTCTCTGTGGAACATGCTGTTGTCATGTGTAAAAATTCCTTAGGTGTGCTAATTGAAGAAAAGATTAATTTTTTATACAGCACTATTGGTATTTTTATTGTAGTTTGTATGGGAATTTATTTGTGATTTTTTTCAAAATTTTAATAATTCCTCAATAGAAGTATTCTAAAGAAGAAATATGAAGCCGGGCATGGTGGCTCACGCCTGTAATCCCAGCACTTGGGAGGCTGAGGCAGGAGGATTGGTGCGAGTTCGAGACCAGCCTGGGCTACAAAAGTGAGTGCAGGACCAGCCTCAACTGCATAGCGAGACCCTGTCTCAAAAAGACAAAAAAAAAAAAAAAAAGAAGAAATATGGGTCTGTCAGACCTGTGTCAATGTTCCTTGATGAGGAATTAGTCTTCTGCTGTAAGGGTTCCCGGGCCCTTAGTGTGGCAGTTATGGGGTAGCTCTTGGCACCTGGCTGGCACTGAGGCTTTCTTCAACCCCAACTCTCTTAGGCCTAGTAAACCTGGCTTCAAATGATGAGTGGCTATAGTGGCCCTGCCCCAGCCAGCTGCCAGCCCCACCCTTCCTGTAGCCAGGCTGATGGGCCTTATCTCTTCACCCACCTGGCTGTGTTTAGCACTCCCACTGAGACCTGCTTTGGCCAGGGTGGGCCTTGGGGCCCAGTGTCCTGCTTACTGCCACTGTCCTGCTTACAACTGTAGACCTTGGTAGTGCTGCCTTCTGGTCTTTCCTTCCCTGGATCTCAGAGAAGAAGAGAAGGTACTAAGGAAGGTGGAGGGACCAGTCATGGAGAATTTGCCCACTCCAAGGCTCACTGGCTACACATAGGCCAGAGGCTGAAACTTTTTTTTTCTAAGGCAATAATTCTGGTTCTTGGACCAGGCCTTGAGAAATACAAGGAACAGAGGGCACTGTAACCTGGGGACTTTTTTTGCAGGGAGAAAACGGCTCCAAGATGAGAGTGATTCGAGTGGGTACCCGTAAGAGCCAGGTGAGTACAGATGTGGGGTGGAGGAGGTTTACCTGAGGAGTCCTAGGGCCCACAGGATTACAGGTTGAGGGGCCCAGAGGGCTAGTTCCCTGCACAGAGGAAATGGAGTGCCTGGGGTCAGTGCGGTGGGGAATCGCAGATCTCTTCCTGTGGGGAGTCAGCTACTGGGCTGTGGAAGTTCTTGGTGTGTGATGGACTCCCTGGCTGCCCACCTCTCCTTCCTGAGTGACAGTCCCACCCTCTTCAGGATCTCGGTGGTATTATGAGGATCTGAGTTAGTGATGGCTAGCAAAAGGGAAAGACTAATCTGAATCTCTGTCCCTAGCTGGCTCGCATACAAACGGACACTGTCGTGGCAATGCTGAAAGCCTTATACCCTGGCCTGCAGTTTGAAATTGGTAAATTTTCTGGAGAAGAGTGGAAGTTAATGGGAAGCTAGCATAGCCTGGATTGGGTGAGGGGAGCACAGTGTTACTCATTTTACCAGTGACCAGAGCCTGGGGCCCTCCCTCCGTGACTTGCTTTTGGCTGCTCCCTGTTGGAAGGCTGTCCTCCCTGAACACATGCAGTTCTGACTGTTGGGGTGCCTGCAGTTAGTATCATCCCACTTGGGGCTCTCTGAGTGTGTCTGCATCCCCCACCCCCACCTACTTTGTTCATTGGGAAAGGAGAGCTAAGGACTGGCGTTCATGGGTTTTCTGACCCTGACACAGATTTTAGCATCAAGATGGGCACAGTAGGGGCCCTCAAAATACTGATGAATATGTAATTCTCTTACTGATTGACCCTCTCTCAGTTGCCATGTCTACCATAGGGGACAAGATTCTTGACACTGCACTGTCCAAGGTAACACCCCCCCCCTCAAGTCCTGGCTGGTTCCCCTTTTTTCCTTCCCCTAAGAGAGTCACTCTGAGGCTCTTCTCTTGCTTGACAGATAGGAGAGAAGAGCCTGTTTACCAAGGAGCTAGAACACGCCCTGGAGAGGAATGAGTAAGTGAAGGCTCGGGAGTATGGCACCCCTCAGTCTCTTGCTGGGATCCAGATATTAATTAACAAGGCTGCATTGGCTTAGACTGTCAGATTGACTGGGGCTCATAAGTGTTTCCTGGTTGAGTCTCTGGATGTCTGGCGTAGAAAATTTGTGAGGGGAATGGCATAGAGGGTAGGCATGGAGCCGCCGTCTCAGGATGGCCTGCTTCCTGAGCTGCCCTTGGCTTTGTTGCTGAAGTAGGGTAGCAGTAGGCAAAGGAAGCTGGGGGCTGGCTGCTCAGACCCCATCTTCTTTCCCTACTCTCCCATCTTTTAGAGTTGACCTTGTTGTTCACTCCCTAAAGGACCTGCCTACTGTGCTACCTCCTGGCTTCACCATTGGAGCCATCTGCAAGTAAGAGTTCTGTGAGCAAGGGAGCTTGAACAGGGGAGGGACCTCAGGAGCCCCTTTGCTTTTTCTGTGTGAGACTTGACCCTCCTTAAGAGCCTTGAGGGTTCTCTGTCCTCCAGCATGGCAGAAAACTCAGAAAATGCCATTGGCTATTAAGATGGAGTAGATGTGATCTGAATTAAAACCCTGCCCTCATTCCATGACCTTCACTCCTCTCAGGCGGGAAAGCCCCTACGATGCTGTTGTCTTTCACCCTAAATTTGTGGGGAAGACTTTAGAAACTTTGCCAGAGAAGAGGTGAGTGTGACCTGGGTGGGATGGGTAGAGATGGGGGATGGGAGGAGGACAGAAAGAACAGGGCTGCTCAGGGTTAAATCTCATTTTAAACCTTCTCTTCTGGGCAGTGTGGTAGGGACCAGCTCCCTACGGAGAGCAGCCCAGTTGCAGAGAAAGTATCCGCATCTGGAGTTCAAGAGTATTGTATCCTTTTGGAAGAGGAAGTGACATCAGCCAAGAGAGAAGACAATGTCTGACGTGTAAGGGGCTTCCAGAGCAAGTGGCCCATGCGGGGAGAGAGCTGTCTTTCCACTCATGCATCCGTCCATCCGTCCATTCATAGTCCTTTGATATTTTCTTAGCTCTAGGCAGGTACCTGGCACTGGAGATAATGCTAAGATAAATGTTGTCATTTTTAATATAGTTTATATTTAAGGTAAACACATAGGCATTGATAGTCAAAAATAATACCCAATGATGGTTACGCCTGGAGAGGTAGACAGTGCCTCCATTTTTACAGTGCCTATGCAGTGTGTTTCATAAAATTTACTTTTTTTTTTTTGGCCGGGCGTGGTGGCTCACGCCTGTAATCCCAGCACTTGGGAGGCTGGGGCAGGAGGATTGGTGCGAGTTCGAGACCAACCTGGGCTACAAAAGTGAGCGCAGGACCAGCCTCAACTGCATAGCGAGACCCTGTCTCAAAAAGACAAAAAAAATAAATAAATAAATAAATAAAATAAAATAAAATTTACTTTTTTCTTGCTATGTACTTTGGGCTGACCTTAAACTCACCATGTAACCCAGTTGGCTTCACACTTGAAGCCATCCTCTTGCTTCAAATGATGGGATTACAGGTGTGTGCCACCATGCCCTACTTCATAAAATTGATTTTGAAAATACTATGTGCTAGGTGTTCTAACAAGCAAAAAAGGTAATTCTCTGGAATAATGTATCTGGAACATTCAAAAACAGACTTGCTGGTCAAGGGAGACTTCCCAGAAGTCTTCTCATGTTGGGCAAGTTATTTAACCTATTATTGCCTTCATCTGTAAAGTGGAGCTGTGGTAGTACCTCCTTCATGTGCTTGTTGTAAAAACAAAATGAATTGCCCTAAGAGAGGCTCTTTGGAATAGTCCACGAACCGGTAGCTGTGGTCGTGAAGCTGAGAACCACAAGGCAAGGAGTCAGCCAACTAGAAAGAGAAAGAGTAAAGCAGAGCAAACTGCTTATGCCTTGAGGGTCCTTAGCATCTCTCCACAGCGGGGAAATCTCAACACTAGACTTCGGAAGCTGGATGAACAGCAGGAGTTCAGTGCCATCATCTTAGCTGTTGCTGGCCTGCAGCGCCTGGGCTGGCAGAACCGAGTGGGGCAGGTAGGACACCCTCCTCCTTAATCTGTGTCTCCCTCCTACCTGTGCTCTCCTTTTTTTGTTTGGTTTTGAGACAAAGTTTCACTTTGTATTGTGGGATGCTCCAGTACCACATGCTGTGCTGGCCACCTAAATCAGCTGTGGTGGCGCACGCCTATAATCCCGGTGCTGGGGAGGCTGAAAACAGGAGAATCACTACAAATTCAAGCTATGTAGTGAGACCCTGTACCAAATACATTTTTTTAAAAAATGGGAAGAAGGGCCCGGTGGGATGGCTCAGTGGTCTAAAGCCCTGCTTGGGAAAGCTTGGGCAGCTTCAGAGACCGCGGTTTGATCCCTGGCACCACATGCTGCGCCAGCCCTGCCCTTGGGGTGCGCTGAGCCGGCCATAAAAGTGAGTGAATAAACAAAGGTTCTGAAACAAGAAAAGAGTAAATAAATAAAATTTAAAAAAAAAAAAAAAAAAAAGCTGGGTGTGATAGCTCATGCCTGTAATCCCAGCACTCGGGAGGCTGAGGCAGGAGGATCGGTGCAAGTTCGAGACCAGCCTGGGCTACAAAAGTGAGCTCAAGGTCAGCCTCAACTGCATAGTGAGACCCTGTCTCAAAAAGACAAAAAAATAATAATAATAAAATAAATAAAAAATGGGAAGAAAGAAAACTGCAATCTACAAACAAGTGGCCAAACTCCTGTTAGCGCTGACCCCTAGCATCCTAGATGATAGGCATGCCCTTGTGACTGCTGGGTGTGGGGTACCACCATCACCACCTTTCTGACTGACCATTTGGGTTCCAACAGATCCTGCACCCTGAGGAGTGTATGTATGCTGTAGGCCAGGTGAGCTTAAGCCTGAAGGCACTTGTTGATGTGCCCTTTCTCTCTTAACTAAGAAGCTGGTCACACAGCCTAAGACATTTGCTTCCTGGGGATGTTACTAGCCTCTAAAAGGCCTGGGGAGCGAGTGAAGAAGAGGTGGTTGCCATCTTTAGCACCACCGGGTTGGGGGAAAAAAAGTCAAATCTGTTGTTTTCCATCAGGGGGCGCTGGGCGTTGAAGTCCGATCCAAGGACCAGGACATCTTGAATCTCGTTGGTGTGTTGCATGATTGTGAGACTCTGCTTCGTTGTATCGCCGAAAGGGCCTTCCTGAGGCACTTGGTAGGGGCTTCACATCCCCTATGGAGGGGTGGGGACTTGGGTAGCTAGGAAGGACCATGGGCTACACTTTGCCTGCCTGTAGTTGAATATTGGGTTTGGAGGGTACCAAGTGTGGGCCCTGAGCCAGTGATCTGCAGGCTGTGGTCACAGCATGGAACCTCTCATTGCAGGAGGGAGGCTGCAGTGTGCCAGTGGCAGTGCACACCATGATGAAGGATGGGCAAGTAAGCAGGGGAAATGGGTGGGATGACCAGAAAGGACTGTGGCATTTCTCCCTGTGCATCCAATTTCTAAGTAATGCTCTCTCAGAATATGCTGAAGCCACCATTTTCGTTCCCAGCTGTACCTGACTGGAGGAGTCTGGAGTCTAGATGGCTCAGATAGCATGCAAGAGACCATGCAGGCAGCCATCCATATCCCTGTGCAGGTACTGAGGCTGGAGGTCTGAGAGGGAGTGAAAAGGGCACACAGAGCCTTTGTGCTCACCCCCCACCCCCTTCATGCAGCATGAAGATGGCCCGGAGGATGATCCCCAGCTGGTAGGCATCACTGCCCGGAACATTCCACGAGGAGCCCAACTGGCTGCGGAGAACTTGGGCATCAGCCTTGCCAATTTGTTGCTAAGCAAAGGAGCCAAGAACATCCTGGATGTTGCACGGCAGCTTAATGATGCCCACTAACTGGTGTGTGGAGCACAGGTGCCTAGGTCACTTTACTGTGCCAACTGGGGATTACCCCAACTGCAAGATCTGAGACTTCAGCACTTGCCAGCTGCCTTGCCTGAGTCCTCTCTTTAGAGGTGGGGGCCCCTCTTTAGACAAAAAGTGAAGTCAGTCGTTGAATGTAAGTAACTCTAATGACCAGCTCTAAAGGTGATTTTTCTAGTAGGGTTGTGATGAAGACATAAATAAAATCCTTCAATCTTTACCCGAGTACAGGCTCTCTATCCAAATTTGTGGACATTGGGGCCCGGCAGGATGGCTCAGTGGTCTGAAGCACCTGCTTAGGAAAGCTTAGGCGGCTGCAGGGACCGTGGTTCAATCCCCAGCACCACATGCTGTGCCAGCCCTGCCCTCTGGGTAGGCTGAGTGGGCCATAAAAATGAGTGAACAAACAAGGGTTCTGAAACAAGAAAAAAAATATATATATATTTTAAAAATTGTGAACATGAAAACATCAAGGGAACAATCTCCTTAAAATCCTATATCCTGGGGCCTGGCAGGATGGCTCAGTGGTCTAAAGCCCCTGGTTGGGAAAGCTTGGGCAGCTGTAGGGACCACGGTTCGATTCCCGGTACCACATGCTGTGCCAGCCCTGCCCTCGGGAAGGGCTGAGCCGGCCATAAAAATGAGGGAATAAACAAAGGTTCTGAAAGAAGAAAAAAGTTTAAAAATAAATAAAATAAAATCCTATATCCTGCCGGGCGTGGTGGCTCACGCCTGTAATCCCAGCACTTGGGAGGCTGAGGCAGGAGGATTGCTGCGAGTTCGAGACCAGCCTGGGCTACAAAAGTGAGCTCAAAGCCAGCCTGAACTGCACAGTGAGACCCTATCTCAAAAAGCCAAAAAAAAAAAATCCTATATCCTAAAACTGGGCCTGGTGGCACACTCTGTGAGCCTAGCACTCTGGTAGATTGAGACAGGCTCACAAATTCATGTCCAGCCTAGGCAATTTATCCAGACCCTGTATCAAATTAAGAGCTTGTGCCAGTGTGGAGGCTAAGGCAGGAGGACCAGTGCGAGTTTGTATGCTACAAAGTGAGCTCAAGGCCAGCCTGAACTACAGAGCAAGACTGTCTCAAAAGGCAAAAAAAAAAAAAAAACGCTAGGGATCTAGTTAAGACCCCAGATTCAACCTTGAATACAACCAAAATGCAACAAAATTTACCTATTTCTTCTCCTTAACAGCTTATTTATGTGTCTCCTATCCTCGGTACCCAGAGGGAGGCCTGCAGTTATCAATCTCACAATTCTTGTAAAACGAAAAAAAAAAAAGACACTTTTTTAAAAAGATCTTTTAATAAACAAAACAGTCCATTTCAAACTCCCCATTACCTAGAGTTCTGGTTTTGAATGGGTTAGCTGCACAATTCCAGTTCAGAAGCCGACAGAGGCTCGGGCTTGACAGGGATCGGCCGACTTGTGTGGTCTCTGGGTGCTTGGATTGCCGAGTCCGGTCGCAGACGGGGTGGCTGCGCCGGCAGCCGTCACTTGCGGCAAGCACAACTCCTGCGGATCGCACAGCCAGCGGCAGATCCGAGCTGCAAACCTCTGCCCTCTCCGCAACTTCTCCCTAGGAGGCAGTCGTCCTCAGAAGAACGCTGCTCGTCTTACAGTAGAGCTTTGTCCTGGCCGCGCCACACAGGCCTATGACTGAGGACGGGGATGTGACTAGGGAGTCCCGGGTCGAGGCGGCCAAGGGCGACACCAGACTTCTACACTTGGCTTAACATTTCTCCCCCGCGACGCCTGGAGCTCAGCAGTCCCGGCTGCCGAGGGCTGGGCACCCGCTGCACCGCCGCATGCTGCGACTGCGGCGGGACTCACCTTCAGGGCGCCGCTCGGCCCCGGCCCGACCGGGCGCGAAGCCGAGGTCGCGGAGGCTGCTGCGGGCTCCGCAGCCGGCGGGATCCGAGGCATCCGAGGCCGGGCCTTGCTCCTACAGATCGAGGGGCCGAGGCCTCCGGAACGGCGTGGCGCGGCGGGGGGAAGGGAGGAGCGCGGGAGCGCGAGTGGCGGCGGGGGCGCGCGGGCGGGGGGCGGGGACGCAGCCCCGCGTGGCTCAGCTCTTTCTGTGAGGCGGTGGTGGCCCTTAAAAGGGCCTTTGTGGTGGCATGAGGAGGGCCAAGGGCCGAGGGCTGGCGCAGGGGGCCTCAGTACTCCTGAGAGGCCTGCGTGGCCTTCTTGCCGGTCGCCGGCGCCTTCGGCCCCACGGTGGCGCTCGTCTTCTTGGGCAGCAGCACGGCCTGGATGTTGGGCAGGACGCCTCCCTGGGCGATTGTCACGCCGCCCAGCAGCTTGTTGAGCTCTTCGTCGTTGCGGATGGCCAGCTGCAGGTGGCGGGGGATTATTCGCGTCTTCTTGTTGTCGCGGGCCGCGTTGCCCGCCAGCTCCAGAATCTCGGCGGTGAGGTACTCGAGCACGGCCGCCAGGTACACCGGAGCGCCGGCGCCCACCCGCTCGGCGTAATGGCCTTTCCGCAGCAGCCGGTGAACGCGGCCCACCGGGAACTGGAGACCCGCGCGTGAAGAGCGCGACTTGGCCTTGGCGCGAGCCTTGCCGCCAGTCTTGCCCCTGCCGGACATAGTTGAAGAGGTAGACCAGAGAAGAGCAGCGTCTCAGAAAAGAAAACTCGGCGCAACCCCGCCGCAGCCCAACTGCCGTCGCGCGCGCCACTAGCCGCCTTTATAAGCCCCCACGGGCACGCCCCCGCGCTCTTCTGATTGGCTTTTTTCTCCTAATCCCCGCCTCCGGCTAGTTGTGATTAACCCTTCCCTGACGTCTGTCGGTCGAGGGAGCGCGTCTGGCGATTGGTAGAATTTGAAAATCTTTTGCCCGGGGGAAGACGGCAAGGAGGAGGGATCGCACGCAGTCGGCCAACCGCGTTCAGAGGTGGCCAATCTAAGGAAAGCGCGCGAAATTTAAACGCTACAGTGGGAGACCAGAACTGGAAGACAAAACGGATGGATTCTGAAGCCATGTAACCTCTAGCGAGTTTTTAAAAGGGAATAAATACTATACCTCCCTTTAACTCTCCTCCCAAATCTGGTCACTCCCCCCTCCTCCTTCTCAAGTGAAGGAAAAGGAAAGAAATGGGACCTAAGAATTGTCCTCTGCCAGCAAATAGTTTTTACCAGCCCTTCATCCCACCTAAAATATCAGTATTTTTATATTCCACATGTTCTCACTGGTCTTGGTTCTGTTTTTATTTATTTTTGTTTTTTATTTTTAGACAGGACCTCACTATGTAGTTCAGGCTGGCCTCGATTTTCCAGGAATCCTCCTGCCTCATTCTCCCAAACGCTGAGATTACAAGTGTGCACCACAAAGCCCAGCTCAATTCTTTTCACTTTTTTGCTAAAAGGGAACTGCTGGAGCAAAGATAAGCATCCTCCTGGAAAAGGAACCTCCACCAACTCTCCCAATCTAGTCTAAAATATTCATATAGGAACCTCCCCTATAGGAACAAAAAGAAAAAGGTAACACTTTATTGTCACCATTGGGAGCACCAGGCCGCCCTTGTGTCTTACTAATCAGAACACTTAATTTATAATCAAGTATCAAGTCACCTTTGAGCCAGTGTCCCTCATCCTAGCCTAGGTTCTATCTGGAGAGACAGCATATTCCTTGAGAATTAGGGATCTGAGTGTTGAGTTGTGGATATCTGCATAAAAGCTGCTACATCCCACCTTAGGCTCTGATGGGCAGGGAGAGTGGCAAGTTGAAGGAGGCCACAGGCAAAGTCCAATCGGTAGTCACTGGAGAGTAAAAATGGCCCAGGGGAATGACAACGCTGGGAGTAAAATCTAGAAGAGGATTGGGAGAGCCCAAGGGAGCAGACAGGCTAGCTCAAGTCAGGACTCCTGGAGACTGTGCAGTAAAGGGCAATCTTCCAGAGCTCAAACGTCATAAAACAGTCGAACAAGCTGGTACCGAATAGAGAAGGTGATAGCACTGCCCAGGATCTACAAGGAGAGATGGATTACAGTAAGAACCATGGAGAAAGGGAAATAGGGAGGCACAAACTCACCCCCACACGCACCTGTAGTAGCAGCAGGAGCACTGTGAGGTTCCTCTCATGTATGGGCCCAAGGATCTTAAGTAGCAAGTTGATGAGGGTCATGTTGTTACACTCAGTGAAGGCCCCATCCTCATCCACACTGTGGTACACTGTCACTAGCTGGAGTCTCTCTGCTACCTAGAGGAACCAGAGATGGACAGTACTTCAGCTGATAACCTGCATTTTAGGAACAGGGATCTGCCTAATGCTTCCAAGCTGCTTCTGGATCTAAGGCCTGGGTCTCCCATCCCCCAAGGTCAGGATCAGGATGGTGGCCTGGGGTCTTACCTCCTATTACCTTGTTACCTTTAAAATAAAGGTGCCCAAGGAAGAGAGGCTGTTGGTCTTGAACTTGGAATAACTCATCTCCAGTTTGCCTGTCTTGGTATTGAGTCTGTAGAGGGAAGAGAGCTTCATGCCACTGGGTCACTGCTCAAAAATCTTTCCTCCCTAGGGTTAATTACTAGGAAGAGCACTGAATATGAGGTGAGATCTATTTCTGGCTCTGCTGCTTACTACTATATGATGAGAACTGCTGTGAATATTAAATAAGATTATGTAAGTAAATGTGCTTTGTAAACTTAAAAGGGCTCCCAACATGAAAAGAGTCCTTCTTTGGGCTCACATTATTTGCATAGAAAAGTGATATTTTATTTATTTATTTATTTATTTATTTATTTATTTATTTGTCTTTTTTGAGACAGGGTTTCACTATGCAGTTTAGGCTGGCCATGAGCTCACTTTTGTAGCCCAGGCTGGTCTCGAACTCGCACTGATCCTCCTCCCTCAGCCTCCCAAGTGCTGGGATTACAGAAAAGTGATATTTTAGATAACCTAAGTGAAAGGCTTTGATAGCTCTTTCAAACCCCCAAATGGTTACCTGGGTATACGGTGGCGAGGGCAGGGAATAATATGCAGGAGCTGAGGCAGTGAGTAGAGGAAGTTCAACACTTGTGGCATGAAGAAGAGTAGCATGGTCTTGCTGAAGTGCCCCAAGATGCCTACCACGGCAAAGGTCATGCCAGCAAAGTAACAGAAGGTGTCTCCCACAAACACCTGAGAAGGGTACCTGTGTAGGGGAAATGATATGAGCTGGCGGCAAGAGGCCTTAGCAATCCTTTCTCTTATATCCCATAAGCTAGGTACTGGACTAATCCTGACCGTTTGTTGTTGTTGTTGTTGTTGTTGTGTTTTTGTCTTTTTGAGACAGGGTCTCACTATGCAGTTCAGGCTGGCCTTGAGCTCACTTTTGTAGCACAGCCTCAAACTCACATTGATCCTCCTGCCTCAGCCTCCCCAGTGCTGGGATTACAGGTGTGCGCCACCACACCTGGCCTTTTTCTTTTTTTAGACAGGGTCTCACTATATAGTCCAGACTGGCCTTGAACTCACTATGTAGCTGAGGGTGGCCTAGAACTCATGGACATTCTCCTGTTTCAACCGCCCAAGTGCTGGGATTACAGATGTGTGCAACTACACACAGCTACCCTGACCTTAGTTTTTGAAAGGAGACTTCAGCTGTCCCACCAATTTTGCATCCCTTAATTATTCCTGGGGCTCCATAGCACTTGTCTTCAATTGCTGAGAAAAGAGCAAATCTCAGAATACTACTGGAATAGATGTATAACTCAGTAGTTAAAGCACTTGCCTAGCATTCATGAGGTCCCCGGAACCAAAAAAAGACTACAACAACTTAACACCCAGAAGACACTGAGCCAAAGTATGTGCAAGTTCAGCCTCTCTATCAGGAGCTTGATTAAGATCAGGACCATCTTGCCATAGGATGAGACAGTTGTCTCCCTTAGCCACAGGCTTCCTTACCAGTTATGGTAGAGCAATCCCAACGTGGTGAAAAAAAAAGGTATCATGAAATAGAGGGAAAAAACATGATCATCTCGATAATCACCTTGGGAAACAAAGAAAAAATAAGAAAAAGTTAATAGCCATATCCTCTCCAGATCCTGCTAATGTCTTCTGTCTCATCTCCCTAACTCTGTTACCAGCTGCATTTCTTGCCTCATCTGAGCTACTTTCAAGAACCCACTATGGGCAGGCATGGTGAAACACACCTGTAATCCCAGAACTTGGGAGACTGACGTAGGAGGATCGTTATGAGTTCAAGACCAGCCTGGGCTACAAAGTGAGCTATAGGCCAGCCTGAATTGTTTTTTTATTTTATTTGTTTGTTTGTTTGTTTATTTATTTATTTATTTTCTTGTTTCAGAAACTTTGTTTGTTTATTCACTCATTTTTATGGCCGGCTCAGCCTGCACCGAGGGCAGGGCTGGCGCAGCATGTGGTGCCGGGGATCGAACCACGGTCCCTGAAGCCAACCAAGCATTCCCAAACAGGCGCTTTAGAACACTGAGCCAACTCGCCAGGCCCAAGGCCAGCCTGAATTGCATAGTGAGAACTTGTCTCCAAAAGATATAAAGGGGGCCAGGGAGATAGCTCTGTAGCACAAGTGCCTGCCTAGCAAGTGTAAGGTTGTGAGTTCGAACCCTGGACTCACAAAAAAAGAAAAAAAAAAAAGATAAAACAAAAACAGAGAACCCATTATTCCTCTCAAGTCACCCCAGACAGTTCCCGATATCGTACCACATTGATAAAACCTTCAAAAACTAGTAAAATTGCCGGGCGTGGTGGCGCACGCCTGTAATCCTAGCACTCGGGAGGCTGAGGCAGGAGGATTGGTGTGAGTTCGAGACCAGCCTGGGCTACAAAAGTGAGCTCAGGACCAGCCTCAACTGCATAGCGAGACCCTGTCTCAAAAAAACAAAACAAAACAAAACAAACAAACAAAAAAAAACCAGTAAAATCAATTTGTCCAGACAGTCTCATCTATGTTCGAGCACCAGCTGTACTACTTAGTGTGTAAAATGGAGCTGATAACACATATCACACACAACTGCCTTCACATAGGGTCCTGAACCTTAGCATTAAGCTCCATCTCCAGATCTTTTTATTTTTTAATTTAATTTAATTTTTTAGGTACTAAGAATAGAACTCAGGACCCTGTGCTTGCCAGGCAGGGACTTGTTCTGCTGAGCTATATCCAGGGCCCTGAGGCAAGATCTCACTATGTAGTACAGGTGGTCTTGAAAAACCTCAAACTTGTGGCGATCCTCCTGCCTCAGCCTCCTGAATGCTGGGATCAAGGTATACAATACCACATCCAGAAAGCTCATTTTATTTTTTATTTTAAGACAGGGACTCACTAAATGCCCAGGCTGGGCTCACACTTGTGATCTTCCTACCTGAGCCTCCCCAAGTGTTAGAATTAATGATATATATCACCAATCCTAGTTTAAAAACTGCTTACTTTGCTGGGCCCAGTAGCACACACCTGCAATATCAGCACTCAGAAGGTTGAGCAGGACGATTCCTGTGAATTTAAGGCCAACCTTGGCTGCACAGTGAATTCAAGGCCACATGAATTATATAGTAAGACCTTGTCCCAAAATTAAATAAATAAATAAATAAATACTGCTTACCTTAAGTGTGTGCAAGAGAAGGAGGCGAGATACTGCACCCAGGGCCTCATGCTAGGCAAGCACTCTAAAGTTGTTAGGAGGGACTCTTTTTTTTTTTGCAGGACCCAGGTTCAAACTCACAACCTTGCACTTGCCAGACAGGCACTTGTGCCACTGGGCTATCTCCCCAGCCCCAGGAGGGACTAATAATAGGATTCATTTTGAATGGGTTGGGGGAGGTTGCCAGGAAAAGCCATGGTCTAAACTGGCTGTGGTCACAAAGCAGGAGCAATTCTCTGAATAAATATCTTAATAATTTTTATCTAAGAAGTTGCAAGAACTGAGCTGTCATTACAAATGAGCTGCAACCTCTCACATTAGATCAGAGAGGATGTTGACTATTCTGGGAGTTCTTCTGCTTTTGTCTGTGCTCAAACATGAAGACAGTGGGAGAAGTCTGTTTTTTGTTTTGTTCCACATAGTCAGGGGTATCCCTCTCTGATGCTGGGGGTTCTGTGAAACTGTTTATGTCCAACAGGATATAATCATGAGGGGCTGGGGAGGTAGCTCCATGGCATAAGTGCCTGCCTGGCAAGTGCAAAGTTCTGAGTTCAAACCCTGGTCCTAAAAAAAAAAAAAAAGATTTCTTTCTGGGAGCTGGGGAAATAGCTCAGTAAAATAAGCACTTGCGGGCCTGGCAGGATGGCTCAGTGGTCTAAAGCACCTGCTTAGGAAAGCTTAGGCGGCTGCAGGGACCGTGGTTTGATCCCTGGCACCACATGCTGCGCCAGCCCTGCCCTCAGGGCAGGCTGAGCTGACCATAAAAATAAATAAACAAAAGTTCTGAAACAAGAAAAAAAAAATAAAAAATAAAAAATAAGCACTTGCTTGGCAAGCATAGGGTCATGAGTTCAATCCCTGGTTCCACAAAAAAAAAAGGAGACAATCATGGTCTAGATACTCATAACAATCCAATTATAAATGACAGGCTGCTACTTTTCTTCTTCACATTGAAGTAACCCTTCATTTTTTTTTCTTTTTTTTTTTTAATTTTTTTTATTTATTATTTTTATTCTTGTCTCAGAACCTTTGTTTGTTTATTCACTCATTTTTATGGCCGGCTCAGCCCACCCCAAGGTCAGGGCTGGCGCAGCATGTGGTGCCGGGGATCGAACCGCAGTCCCTGAAGCCGCCCAAGCTACCCCAAGCAGGCGCTTTAGACCACTGAGCCATCCCGCCGGGCCCCTTTTTTTTCTTTTTTAAATTTTATTTTTGTCTTTTTAAGACAGGGTTTCTCTATGCAACTCATGCTGGTCTTTTTTTTTTTTTTTTTTTTTTTTTTTTTTTTTTTTA
>PVJA010034536.1:0-22449 GCA_004027025.1 Myocastor coypus | reverse complement strand
AAAAAAAAAAAAAAAAAGGAAAAGAATGTACTTCTCTTTGGACTAAGAGGAAGCAGGTACATATACAGTCAAATGTTCTGCAATTGCAGTGGGCCACCAGTGAAGCTTGTGATGTTGGAGGCTATTGAGTCTAAGCCTCCTAAAGCTCGTCTCACCAATCTAGCTCTGTTTCATGCATTGTAATTAAGCATTTTTTTTTCCTGCTGGGTGGTTAAGGGCAAGTTGAAGCAAGACCTGTATAACAAAACATTCATTTTTTTTTTTTTTTTTTTTTTTTGTATCTTCCAGGGTCAAATCCCCTCAGGATTAAGTTTGGGACCATAGGCAGTACTTTGTAGAACTGTTGTTAGTGTCAGCCTTCGGGACGAGTCACGGCCATTGCTTGGCCCAAATACAGTATCTGAATGTAGTCTACCAAACTTAATAGGGGGGTAAAATTGAGATAAGGGATAAAATGTGAATAAAAAACACTTTATAATATTAAAAAGTCATTGTTGGTTCTTTGAAAGCATAAAATGGGATTGTCATGTCTATATGAATACATATCTTTATCTAAAAAGATACTTATCTTTTAGAGGTATATTAATACATATTATATGCTTTAACATTTATAGATAAAATGATGGATAGCCAGGCTGTGGTGGCACACGCCTGTAATCCCAGCACTTGGGAAGCTGAGGCAGGAAAATCAGTGTGAGTTCAAGACCAGGCTGGGCTAAAAAAGTGAGTTCAAGACCAGCCTGAACTGCATAGCGAGACCCTGTCTCAAAAAAAAAAAGACAAAATAAATAAATAAATAAATAAAACGATGTGATATCTGAAACTTGTAAAACAACTGATGGGAATGAACAAGTTAATAGAGTTATAAATAACATAAGACTGACCACATGCTGATAGAGGCTGAAGCTCTATGAGAGATACCTGAAATCATTGAGTTTCTTATATTACCTCTACATATTATGGCATATGAAAACTGCCATAATTTAGAGATTTTTTAAAAAACATCTGACAATACAGCTAGGTGTGGTGGCACACACCTATAATCAGCAAGAAGATTTCATAAGTTCAATACTATTTTGGGCCATGTGCAGCTCAAAGTCATCTTCAGCTACATAGTAAGACTTTGTCTCAACAACCCCTTAATCCCCAGCCAAAAAGAAAAGTCTGGGTAAGTGAATGCAAGAAAGAAAACTTCACACATTGCTACAAAAAGTGAAACTGAGAACAGGTCTTCAACCCTTTATAGGTAAATCTGAAATTTAGAGCTGGGGAGATAGCTCAGTGGCTTAAGCTCCCGCCTGGCAAGCATGAGGGCCTGAGCTTTATCACTGGTACCATCAAAAAAAAAAAAAAAAAAAGTTAAATCTGAAACCTAAAAGGCTCAGCAAAAAAATGTTTTTTGAAACTCATTTGGCTGCAATATCTGAACTAAACTATGTAAAGCTATTTTAAGTCTTTATTGCTTAATGTGATTACCCAAAAGATTATATGATACTCTTTATACAATATTTAAAAGGCGTGCTCTGCAATATTACTATGTTACATTCAAACTACAGAATTGTGAAAAGTCTGGTCTAAAATATTTGAGAGAGAAAGAAATAGCCACTTTAAAGAGCAATCGGATATAATCTTGCAAAGATCAAATGGGTATATTTTAAAATAATTCCACCATAAGGCGCATATACTAGAAAAGTTAATTATGCATTTTATCAAAAGACATATTGTGGAAAACTGACTATTGCATTCTTTTTACTTTTTATTATTATTTTTAGGTGGTTTGGGTGTGTGTATATGTGTGTGTGCAGGGTTTAACTATGCAACTCAGACTCGCAGAGTGCTGGAATTACAGGTGTGCGCCATGAGGGTGCACCCAAAGGCAGGGCTGGTACAGCATGTGGTGCCTGGGATCAAACCTTAACCCCTGAGCTTACCTAAGCAAGTGCTTAGTCCACTGAGCTATATCACCAGCCCTTGCATTCTTTTTAATAAAAAAAAAAAAATTGGAAAAAATCTAAATGATAGTCAATGGAAAAGAAACCATGGCTGGTCACATGCTAGACTATTATACAGCAGTCAGATTGAATTAACTTGGACCTATAAGTACAAATATGGATAGATTTAAAAATATGAATAAGTGAAAATTTTACAAAACTGTTTATTACTTAGACATATTTTAAAATATTCAAAATAACAAAATATATCATTTTAGAAATATAGAAAGATAGGGGCCGATGAAATGGCTCAGTGGTCTAAAGCACCTGCTTAGGAAAGCTTAGGCAATCACAGGGACTGCCATTCAATCCTGGGCACCACATGCTGCACCAGTCCCACCCCCTGGACTGACTGCGCCAGCCATAATATATATATATATATGTATCTATATATATATATATACATATATATATATATATGTATATATATATATAGATACATAGATAGATATATGAAAAGAATTATAGAAAGATATAGGAAGTACAGAGAAGATCAAATAATTACTAAAGTTCTCTACTCTATTGTTTCAAAAATATTTAATATATATGCTAATTTATTTCATTTAAACTGCTAGTTTCCTTTACTTCATTGGAAAAACAATTATTTATTGTTGTTTCTTTCTTGTAAGAGAGTTCTTTGTCCATCACTTGTACTCTGAGTAACATTTGGCCATATTTTTTAAGAAAATGGTACAATATATGAACTATTGCTATTCTCTATTTTGTTATGGAACTTTTTAAAAATAGAAAATGCTTTTTATGTTTCCTTTATTAATATCTACTTATATCACATTAAGGTATTTTTAAAATTAAGTAAGCACCTTATGTTGGTACATATGCCTAGTAAGTCGAAGGCCTTGGATTTAAACCCTAATACTATAAAAAATAAAATGAAATAAAAACAGATTAGAAAGGTACACACCAAATGCATTTAATGGCTCTCTATGATGAATTAAAAAGGAGATCAAATTAGAGAAGGAAAGTGGAAAAATTCAGAGCACCCACTTTTTTTGTTTTTTTTTATGGTGTAGGAGATCAAACTAAGAAACTCACACATACTAGTTAAAAGTTTACCTCTGAACTATACCCTCAGCCATTCCATACTTATCTTTGAGACTGCATTTCTTTGATAGAACACTGATGACACCTGGGCAAAAGGGGCTACATTTATCTTACAATCTTTCAAATAAATCTTCCACATTATTATTATTATTATTATTATTATTATTATTATTATTATTATTTTCAGTGTTGGGGGTTGAAATGCAGGGCCTCATCCATGATAGGCAAGCATCTTACCACTCACAGCCACAATCATAAGAATTTCTTATTAACCTCAGAGGTTTAGCATGAGACCATAATTTTTCCAGCTAAATTAGTGCTCTCATAGTCAAAAAATGAATTACTTATTGTTAGTTTCTCTGGGGTGTACCTAGTCCTGTGGTAGATTTCTGGGGATTGCCTGAAACTCTTCCACTACAGTAAACACCAACCTAGTGTCTGAGAACAATACATGTAATATATCCCATGCTTAAGAACTTTAATATCACAGTTCTATATGCTAACAAATTCTATACAATAACTACACCTATAAACTACCTAAAATGGACACAAGTTTGTCTTGCAAAACAAATTAAGAAAGGAGAGAACATCTACATTGGCAGAGGGGCATAGTAGACATACATATATTTCTGTCTTCTTTTTTTGTTTTTTTTGTTTTTTTTTTCAAGTCAGCATCTCAATATATAGTGCAGGTTGTCCTTGAATACACTTGAAGTAGCCCAGGCAAGCCTTGAACTTCCACTGATCGTCCTGCCTCAGCCTACTGAGTACTGGGATTACAGGTATGTACCACCATACCCAGCTAGATCTGCATATTTTAAAAAATAAAATTTCTTTTTATATTTTATTAAATAGGTATACCTGTAATTTCAACAATTTTACTTACTTTTTTTTTTTTTTAAAGAACTATTTATTTATTTATTTATTTATTTAATTTTTTCTTGTTTCAGAACCTTTGTTTATTCACTCATTTTTATGGCTGGCTCAGCCCATCCCTCAGGGCAGGGCTGGCGCAGCATGTGGTGCCAGGGATCGAACTGTGGTCCCTGAAGCCGCCCAAGCTTTCCCAAGCAGGGGCTTTAGACCACTGAACCATCCCACCAGGCCCCTTATTTTCTATTCATAGGCATAAAATATAAAAAGCACTATTCACTCACCCTGATATATTAAAATGCAATTTTATGACAGTAATTGGTCATATTTACTGGAAATTTTCCTTTAGTTTAGTATGTATTTTAATCTGTTAACTTTCAGTTACAATTTACCAAAATGAATATTACCTTAGGAAAATCACATTTTCACAATGGGCAATGGCTGCTAATGAGCCTCTTAAAATAATTCTTTAAAAGAGTACCTGCATTGACAAATGGGATTCCATCATATGGGACATACTGGGATTTCCACATCAAGCGTGTAGCAGGCTTGGCTGGGCTTGGCGATTGGCGGGTCCCCCAAACACTCTGTGTTTGCTGCTTATGAAATGTTAGGATACTTTCTAACTCAGTCTCACTTACACAGTAGCCACGGTATGAATCTCCAATTTTCTGCATGTAGTAAAAATCAAATAATAAACTAATCAGCAAATTTCCTTCACTGTAAAATAAATTCAATAAGATAGTTGTCTAGTATAAAAACTCAGCTTTTTTAAATTTTTTTTTTTTTTTCTTGTTTCAGAACCTTCTTGTTTGTTTACTCACTCATTTTTATGGCCAGCTCAGCCCATCCCGAGGGCAGGGCTGGTGCAGGATGTGGTGCCGGGGATCAAACCGCGGTCCCTGAAGCCACCCAAGCTTTCCCAAGCAGGCTCTTTAGACCACTGAGCCATCCCGTCGGGCCCCAAAAACTCAGCTTTCAAAATAGAGTGTGAGTCAGGCATGGTGGTATGCCTGACTAATTCCAGCATTCAGGAGGCTAAGGCAGGAGGATCACAGTGAACTCAAGGGTAGTCTAAACTACATAAGCAAGTTCAAGGCCAGCCTGTATTACACAGTGAGATATTGCCTCAAAACAACCAAAACCAAAAATGAAACCAAAAACAAAAGAGAATGTCAACTGTTCCTTCAGATCACTGGTCCATTACAACCAGTGGGCTGAATCTGAGTTGAACTAGTATCATCAAATAGATATTTTCTATATATTTGTTAGGGAATAATGCCAAATTTACTAACACACTATATCAAAATCTTGTTCATGAGAAAACAGTGAAAAATACTTGATATGTCCATTCTGAATATTTAAAATTCTGCTGAATCAAATCCAGATCAGCATAAAACTAGCTACAAAGTACTGGTTCCTGGTAAAGCTTCTTTCAACTGAGATTAAGTGTGTGTATGTATGTATGCATGCATGCATTTGGTACAGGGTCTCACTATGCAGCTTGGACTTATAGTGATCCTCCTATTTTCAGCTTCCCTAGCACTGGGATTACAGTTGTACACCACCACACCTGGACTCAGTGGCTGGCACAGCACCTAAGGATGCAGCATGTGGTACCTGCAGTTGAATCCAGGTCCCTGTGCTTGCCTAAGCAGACAGTTGGCCCACTGAGCTACCTTGCCAGCTCTTCAATACTCATTTTTAGGAGAGCCTTCTCTAAGAGAAATTACTTTCCGATCTTAGTACCAACAATAGTTGGTAGTTTATGTTTATCTTATGGAAATTAGAATAGTTTTCCTTGTATAATAGAATCAGACTTCAGTAACTAGTTTTTGCCTTTTGAAATGCACATACTTATATTCTAAATATATGCATATATGCAAAAATGTACAAATGTAGTTCATTCAGATATGCCTTTAAAATAAGGTTAGGTAAAAATAAATCATAAATTGATATTATCCATAAACTTTTTTTTAATTTTAAAAGAGAAAATTTGTTAACTGTCTGTGGTCCCTTAAACTGCATTAACATCTAGAACTGATTCTATGTATTTTTCCTCCTTAAGGGAAATAAGAACAAAAATGTGGGCATGGAGATTTGTTCTTTCTCATTAGACTAGATATTTTATGTTGACAGAAGAACTTCTAATAAAAGGAAAGTAATAAAAACTATTGTTACAGAGTTGGGCATTGTGGCTCATAGCTGTAATAACAGTGTTCTAGGAGGCTGAAACAAGAAAACTGCAAATTCAAGACAAGACTGAACAACTTAGTGACTCAGAGTCTGCTCAAAATAAAAAATTAAAAAAAAAAAAAAAAAAAAAAGGCTGGGAATGTAGTTCAATAAGAAGGTCCTGGGTTTAATCTCAGTACCCCCACCCACCCTTAAGAGTAGTCAAAACCAAATAAATAGAAAAACCTGTTTTGGTTGTACTTTTTCAAATAAAGAGATAACCTGATATATTATCTACATTTTTTTCTTAACAATAATAAAAGTCCTATGTTTACAAAGTTGCATCTGACCTACTACTTCATCAAGATATAGAGCCTACCTGCAATCCTTTTATATAAATAAAATGAATAGAGTATTTAAGGATAAACTTAAAATTAAGTTACTATAATGTAACCAGGCCTAGAGATAAGACTGTGCACAAGTCATTAAATGACAACTCAAAAAGTAAAAAGGATTACCAAACAACATTTTAAGGCAAAATTCAGAAAACATTTCTTTGGCTACTAAGCAAAAACAGTTTTTACTACTGACATAGCTTGGGAGAAGACAATTCTTCAGTGGGAAAGATTACTCAGTCTGCTGGACACATTTAACCATTGTTTTTCACAAGATATATGACTTTGAGCTAAGCCATACAATGTAAAACAGTTATATTTTTTTTCACTCATACCTTTTGTTGGTCATAAATGGTTTTCAATAGTTTCCTGAAGTTGTTGTTCTGATGTTTCATGAGTTTTTTGTTGTTGTTTTTTATGGAACTGGGGATTGAACGCATGCCCTTAGCACTTAATCTATTGAGCTATCTCCCCAGCCCTGTTTCATAAAGTTTTTAAAAGTCATTATTATAAACCTCACAGAATGCTATGGATATTAGCATATTCACAACCATGTGGTCAAATCACTTTATTTTACAATTAACAGATGCAATATATCACACTGTCCATCTTTTTATTAGAATTTATCTTAAAATATTAACCTGAAGCAATTTTTTTTCATTCCAATATTTTAATATTTATTTAAAATAATGAATGGCCAGGCGTGGTGGTGCATGCCTATAATCCCAGCACTCGGGAGGCTGAGGCAGGAGGATTAATATGAGTTCGAGACCAGCCTGGGCTACAAAAGTGAGCTCAAGGCCAGCCTGAACTGCATAGCGAGACCCTGTCTCAAAAAGACAATAAATAAATAAATAAATAAATAAATAAATAAATAAATAAGCAAGCAAGCAAAATAATAAAGCATTTTAATAAATACAAACTCATTATCATCTAGAGCTGACATATAGAAAAAGCATGGTTTCTTCCCAGGAAAAAAAAATCTAATAGCTATATAATAATGATGAGGCAGGCAAGATAGCACAGTGGTCTAAAGTACCTGCTTAGGCAGGCCTAGGCAAACAGCCCCACCCCCAGGGCAGGCTGAGTCAGCCATAACATAAATAAATAAAAAGTTAAAAAAAAATAATGAACAACTCATGCTAGTAAATAAGAACAGTAATGCATGGGAAAAATAAGTGAAGGACTAAAGAAAGATTTTAACACATTTGTAGAAAGTAAAAGAACTAGGTTAACAAGAATGGAAGGTGAGCTAGAGAAAAGTAGAAAATAAAGTAAGACAAAAATAAGATGATATATTATAGAAGTTTCACGGAAAACGAAGGAACCTGAGAGAAGAAATGACAGTAAAATGAGAATACGCTCAGCCTTAACACACATTGCATCCATCCTCTTCTGAAAGACTGAAGACTGAAAACTGGTCTTCAACAAATTAAAGTGTACCTTTAATTAAAGTGACCTAACTGCAAAGGAGCTTTCTACTGCTTCTTCCCAAATTGTCCTCACTTTCCTAGAAAGAATTGTCCTGCCTTTCCACACAAGGGCAGGATCTGCCAAAGTATGCTTACTGATTAAAAGATTAGAACATATATGTGTTCCTATCAGGACACAGTGAAAGGGAAAACTAAAAAGGCTGAACTTAAGTCCTAACAAACCACAGTTACTCATTCACCTCCCCATGGAGAGGAAAACAATGGATCCAGGAACCATCAGAAATGCTCCACTGACATTTTTATCTGCGAGGGGAAGAAGTACCAGTTTCTTGCCTTCTTTGGAAATGTACAACAAATCTGGGCCAGAAACTGGACTAAGACTTGCACAGGTGGATAGATGGCGGTGATTGCTCCACGATAATATAAATTAAAATTAAGAAACATACAATATACAAATTCAATACCACCAAACTGTATACTTACAATAGTAAACTTTGTTATATATATTCCACTATAAGAAATAAAGGTTAAAAATGAAAATAAAACCCTTCTACTTTAACAACACTTAGTCTTTAAAGAATTAAAGCAAAAACCAAAGCCAGATTTAGTGAAATGGAAAGCACTATATAGACACATTTTGTATTACCTGTGCTCAAAGAACGCATTTTCAGATGACCTATATGCTCAGTTAAATAATTCTTGGTAAGGGTTATTTTAACTCACCTCACAACTCCTAAGACGGCAGGCCCAGATAGGTGTGTTAGAAGAAAGAGGTTGGAGGGGAGCCAACAAAGGTTCATCAAGCATTCTGGTAGAGAGGGAACATATGTATGTATATATATAAAAGTACATGGTTCTGTACACATAAAAGGCATTTAATTGCTCTATATTCTTAGCTAGTGTCAAAGACAATATACTGATGCCATCAGTAAAATCTTTTTTTTTTTTTTGGTGGTACTGGGGATTGAACTCAGGACCTTATGCTTGTCAGGCAAGCAATTACGTCACTGGGCTACCTCCCTAACCCTACCATAAGTAAAAACTTTAACAACCATAAGTTGACCAAATCATTTATTATTATTTGCTTTAATCATTACTATTTTTATTCACTACTAAATCAAAGGCTTAACTTTCTTCTGGGTTATACATACTATCATAATATTTATGTATTTTATATGTTTCAAGATTTATTTTGTATTCTTTTGGGGGGGTTGGATCTTTTTTAAAAATGTATTTAGCATAGGTTTTACAGAGTCTCACTACATAGGTTGGACTTACAGTCATCCTTCCTGGTTTTCAGCCTTCCAAATGCTAGAATTATGGGCACGTGCCACCATGCCCAGTCTGAATCATCTTTTCAGTATGCCCTGGGAGGGAGGCTGGTACAGAAGGACAGGGAATGAACCCCCAGTCCCTGCATCTGCCTAAGCAGGTGATTGAATCTGTTGAGCTGGCTGGCCAGCTCAAGGTTTGGATTTTTGAGACAAAGATCTTTCTGTGTTGTTCAGGCTGCCCTTGAACTCACTACACAGCTCACAGTTTGAGACCCAGGCTGGCCTCCAAGTCAGGGCAATTCTCCTGCTTCAGCCTCCTGAGTTCTGGGATTACAGGCATGCACCACCATGGCCAATTGTATTCTCATTATGTAATTATTTTTCATTTATCAAAGAAAGAGTTAATAAAATAATTTCAGATGATTTGTTATGAGTAATAAACACAGCCAGACATATTGGTACAAGCCAGTGATCCCAGTACAAGGGAGGATCACTGTGAGTTCAAGAACAGTACAGGGTAGTCAGCCAGCCTAAACAATATAATGAGACCTTGCCTCAAAATTCTTTTTTATGAAAATATTTCTTGATTATTTCTCTAAATCATCTGAATAGAGTTATTTCAAGAAATACGTTTTGAGCTGGGGATATAGCTCAGAGGCATAAGTTCTTATCTGGAAAGAGCAAGGTCCTAAGTTTAATTCCTGGTTAAAAAAAAAAAAACTTAAAAAATTGAAGAAATTGGGCCCAGCGGGATGGCTCAGTGGTCTAAAGCGCCTGCTTGGGAAAGCTTCGGCGGCTTCAGGGACTGCGGTTGGATCCCTGGCACCACATGCTGTGCCAGTCCCGCCCTCGGGGAAGGCTGAGCCGGCCATAAAAATGAGTGAATAAACAAATAAAGGTTCTGAAACAAGAAAAAATTAAATAAATAAAATTTAAAAATTCTTTAAAAAAGTTGAAGAAACTTTAAAAAATTAAAATATAAGGTAGTAGAGCCGGGTGTGGTGGCACATGCCTATAATTCCAGCACTTGGGAGGCTGAGGCAGGAGGATCTGTGAGAGTTCGAGACCAGCCTGGGCTAAAAATGTGAGCCCGAGGCCAGCTTGCACTGCATAGCAAGACCCTGTTTCAAAGACACACACACACACAAAGGTAACAGAAACATTTTATCACAAAACTTAATGAAATCAATAAAAATATTCAAGAACTAGAATGAATGTCTCTTGGTTTTAAAATCTATTACAGATGGCATAGCCTTTATATAACCTCAAAAGACAGCAAGGCAAGTGACACCGCAGAAGAGCAGCACATTTGATATGCATTTTCTAGAGTAATGTTATTTTTAAGATGCCACTAAAATAATTACATAGATATTTGATGATAGTTTCTTCCATTTCTGACTACCTCAACTTTTTTATAGTTACTTTTAGATGTGATAATTCCAAAAAAGATTTCTATAATGATGTCAAAAGATGAGCTTCTCCTTCCCATTGACTCACCCGGCCTCTGACTTTCTGGGTAACGTGAGGGATGTGTGAGGCTGGAGGCTGTAACTACTGGTGCTGTCTGCCAGAGAATCCACTCTTAGTGTTGGTATATTCCTGTCACTGGATTTCTCCTCAGAGATATCTTAACAGAAGAATAAGAACAAAGTAACATCAGTATTTTGACAACACTATGAAAATGTTATCTACTAGACCTTCCATATTTGTAATAAGATAGAATTGTTCTGAAGCCAAAGAAAAAATTTAAAGTGTATTACTGAAAATGTCTCCAATAAATTTGCTTACTTTTAAATTATAATACTAACCACTGATCTTTTGTAGTTAGGTTTTTGGAACTTATACTGAAAGGCTAGTATTTAAATATGGCAGAAATAATTATTATACTAATTGTGATAGGAAAAGGTACAATTTTTAAATTTATATTCTGTATTTAGATTTTCTGGCAACTTTTTTTCTTTTCAATGATTGCTAACAAAGAATAACAAGTGATCACATAAATATCTACCATAAGCCATCACCTATGAAAGAGCAACAAAATATTGTAGCTATAATGTTAGAAAATGGATCCAAAGAGATGTAAAAGGGATGAAAGCCAAATAAGAGAATAGGGATGTTATCAAACAGGTCAAGAAAGAATAGGTAAAAAGAAATGAGGAAATTATTGTTCTTTTTGAATTTGAATATGGAAAAGAGGTAAAGGGTAAGAGGATAAAAATGATAGTTTAAAAATATAATGAGCCACAGAACTAACAAAAAATATTAATAAAAATGCAAATGTAAAAATCTCCTAAAGCTAAGCACTCTATTCTTGTTATTGTTTCTATTATTACTGCTGTTATTATATTTAAAAAGAATTTATTTGATGCTCACTGGTCATTTGAGAGGAAGCAGGAGTCAACCAGCTTCATAGAATTCCAATATGAAATAGACTGCTAACCTAGATAGGAGTTGAAAAATGAACTTGAAATTTGTTTGGGCTAAGATTTTTTCCTAATTATTCAGTTCGTAATCTCACCTAAAGAAGTAAATGTGATTTTCATATGGTGATTTTCCAGAATATGTATTCATTTTCAAACATTCTCAAATCCCCAGTATCTCATTATTACTCACCTTGAGGACTACTTGCATCCACAAGCTGGCCCTGAGGTACAATCTCTTGTCCCATTCCTGTCTGGGTAGATGGAATTACATGAAGCACCTGTCCATTTTCTGATGGGCTAGTAATGATAATCTTGGAAGCATTAAACGACAATTAAATGCATATGCCTACAATGATTTATCAGAATATACTGAGCTGAAACCAAAACGCACACCTATCTCTGCAAAGGACATTACTTTTCCCATTTTATAGATGAAAAGATTGAGACACACAAAAATATTTTGTAAGATCTCACAACTGATAGGTGGCAAAGTCAAGGTTCAAATAATCACTTTGACCCTACAGACCACAGTCTTAATTATTTATGGTCTTTGGTTGTTTGTTTGAGATGGTGTTTCATCAACTTTCAAGTCATTTGTGACTTAACGTTTTCAAATAAGTTCAAATAAAGTTTAAAGTTGAAGAAAAATATTTTGAACTTATTTGAAAATGTAAGCTTTTAGGGACCAGGAATTTTCTGTCTGTTCTACTACAGGTGCTTCATTTCATTTTGAATAAAAAGTTTAATTATAAGAAGAATGGTAACTTTTTCAGAATTAAACCATCTTTTTTTTTTTTTTTTTTTGGTATTTAGGACAGGATCTACAAGGTCTCACTAAGTAGGATCTACAAGGTCTCACTAAGTAGACTGGACTCTAGTGATTTTCCTGAAAATATACAATATCTGTATTTTTGGTTTTTTTGGTACCTCAGGACCTTGTGCTTGCCAGGAAGGTGCTTATGCTGCTGAGCTATCTCCCCAGCCCTTCTCAAACCATCTTGTTTTTCAGGCACAGTAGCATGTATAAAATGATAGGCTTTCATACAATTGGACTTGTGTATGCTTCTGTTGGATGAATAGTAAATGAAAGATGAAAGTACAAAAGTATTTAATTCTGGACATAAAAAATTAGTATGTAGCTGCTTCACCTCTAAATTATTTTTTGCATATGAACATTTGCCGGTTAATATGGCTATACAAGCTTGCCCTTTCTTTGCATTTCAGTCTGGGGATAAGCTCAGAAATATATCTAGCCTAAGCCAAACAGAGATTTCCTGGATTAGAAGTGTATTGGTAGTGTACTGCCACTGTGATCAATCTTTAGCAATGAAAACAAAAATCACACATATACAATTTATGTATTAATTACATGTTTAAATTTTTTATTATATAAAATTATAAAAAAAGAAAAAGGGCTGGCCAAATAGCTCAGCGGATTAAAGAGCCTGCAAGCAGGCATATTGGCCAAGTGTTCAATCCCTGGCCCTGGCCCCAGGGCACAAGGAGATGGCAATTGAGATTGGGCATGGTGGTGCATGCCCGTAATCCCAGCTCTTGGGAGGCTGAAAACAGGCAAATGACTACAAGTTTGATCTAGTGGTGACATCCTGAACACTCTGTAGACCCTTCCCTAAAATGCAAAATATAAAAAATAAAAACAAAATCCTGACATAAAAATGAAAGTCATGAAAACAGAATTTTCAACAGAAGGTAAATCAATAGTACCAAGAAATTATGGTCATCTAGGAAGACTACTACATTTTTCCAAATAGCATAAACTGGTTATTTATAAAATATACTCACCATTTGCGAATCTCCCAGAGTCTGAAGTTCATAGTGAACAGGATGCCCATTTTGATCCACTAGATGGAACTGCTCTGCAGAAAGAGTTGAGGTCTCAGTTAGGGGTCCTGGGATATCCTGTGATGTGAATGGTTCATTTGCTTCATCAGTAGTGACAGACAAAACTGTAGGAGAATCATTTTGTCCAAAGGAAGGATTGCTGGTGTCCATACAGGCTAGATGCTTTTGTAAAACAAAACAAAACATGCACACAAAAAAAATCCTACTTAGGTCTTTGTAAAATACATTATCATTACTTTTTAAAAACAGAACATTATATACTTTAAATATATATACACACAAAGGAAGGAGATTAAGAGATAAATGGAACAGGTGGAAAGAGAAGTGAATTAAAATGTGTTATGTACATGTATTAACCTCCCACAAGGAAAGTAAACATTATATATTACATGCCTATACTAATAAACTAAAAGAAAATGCAAAGTTTATCCTAAAAATAGAACATACATAATAAAAATGGTAGACATGTTTTAAAAGTTAGTTATTTTACTTTGGTAAGAATGTCAATTTAGGGAGCCGGCAAGATAGCTCAATGGTCCAAAGCACATGCTTAGGCAACGGCAAGGACTGTAGTTCCTTTCCTGGAACCATATGCTGGGTCAGATCCACCCCCAGGGCAGGCTGAGCTGGCCATAAATAAATAAATAAATAAACAAACAAATAAATAAATAAATAAATGTCAATTTAGGGCCAGTAAGATAACTCAGTGTTCTAAGCATGTGCCTGGTAGGAGGAACCTAAGCATGATTCCTGGCACCACATGCCTCACCAGCCCCGCCCCTCGGCACTTCAAGCTGCCCCTACCCCCACTCCCAGACCAGACTTGGTGGCACATGCCTGTAATCCCAGCGCTAAAGAGGCTTGAAACAGGATGTTCACTATGAGTCCAAGCTGCATAATGAGACCATGTACCAAATACATTTTAAAAAAGAATGTCAATATATAGGATAGAAAATATTTCTTAAGTGAATCTACTGGTATTTATTTATTTTGTGGAACTGGGTGTTGAACTCAGGTCCTGTGTTTGCCAGGCAAGTGCTTATTCTACTGTGCTATCTCCCCAGCCCCTGATTTTTATTTTCTATTATCTAAATTTTATAAAAATAAATTTGGCCATGGGAATGCACTTAAGTGACGAAGTACAATTTAATATATAGGTTATTTTTGTATATAATTTTTAATGAATATATGTCTTACTTTCCATAAAGTTCTGTATTACAAAATGAAACATGATAGACTATATACATGATTTGGGAGTAAAATCTTAAATAATTAAATATAATAAGTATTCTTTAAATATAAGAAATCATTTAACAAACAGCATGCTGTTTTCCCAAGAAGAAAAAGAAGTTTTCAGCTGAGTCTTTACCTCAAATTCCTGCACATCTGCTTGGGATGCTTCATCATCATTACAGTTTCCTTCTAATGAATTGTTAGACTCTTCCATTCTGGTGTTGAACTCAATTCCATTTTCTCCTATTATTTAATAGCTGCAAGAGTTCAAATGTCTGAAAAACTAAAGGATTTTACATATTCATGACATGTTTTATCTTAAATCTCGTATGTGCTCTACTGTGGAACTTTTTTTAAAAAATGTATTTAGTACAAGATCTACAGGGTCTTACTACACAGACTGGACTTGCAGTGATTCTTCCTGTTTTTCAGCCTCCCAATGCTGGGATTATAGGGGCATGCCACCACACCCAGTCTCTTTTGCTGTCTCAGTAAGACCCAGGTATGGGACTGGCACACTACCTAGTGGAACTTTCAAATTTAGGTAAGACTGTTTCTAAGATAAGAATATATTCAAGGGAAAGCACAGATGAAGACTATGTAGTTCCTTCATACAACCTTTAATTACACTCTTGCACTTGCTGATTAAACTTGCTTTTGTAAATAAATAAAAAAATTTGGTTTTGTATTGCAGGAAATGTTATACCTTTATAAATAATTTGAAATTATTCATTTCATAATGATTTAATCCAAATAAAAGCCTCTAATTTTATGAGGTGGGTGTGTCCTACTGTATGATATATAGTTTAAGGAAAGATATGTCACTGCAGATGTGAATTACGTACACAACAATCGCCTCTTTATCTGTAAGGAATATACTGCAAATACTCTAGTGGATGTTTGTAAACTCAAGACTGTGCCAAACCACATACACACTATGGGTTTTGGTTTTACCTATACATACACATCTGTGGTAAAGTTTAATTTATATATTAGTAAAAGAATAATTATTATTAATAAACTAGAACACTTACAATAATATCCTGTAATTAGTTATTTAAAACTTAGGAATTGTTTATTTCTGAAAATTTCCATTATCCAGGTAATATTTTCAGGCAACTGTTGATTATAAGTAACTAAAACCATAGAAACAAAAACTACAGATAAGGGAGAACTACTGTATACAATTCTTTTTTGTTTCCTGGAGGTATTTTTGCTGTTTTCTTTGAGATAAGGTCTTATCTATATAGTCCGGGCTGGCCTCAAATTCAAAGCAATCCTCCTGCCTCAGTATTCCAAGTGCTGGGATTACAGGAGTATATAACCCTGTTGTACACAATTCTTGACATTATATACAAGGCAAACCTGGAGAGAGTAGTGCTAAGGAGAAATAATGACTTAGTTAGCAGTGTCTAGCCCCAAGAGAAGCCCACAGTTAATAGTAACCTGCAAAAAGCAGCACTGGGGCTTTATCTTGCAAGTGACTCCTGCATGGCAGGCTAAAATTGGAGAACAAATCCAGTGCAGTGCCTGCCATATTTAAGAGGGTTTAATCAAAAGCCATTTTGGCAAGAGGTTAATTGCTCTAGATGGAGCTGCAGAATGACTAAACTTTAGGGCTTCTGGTGTCACTGACTGGAATGCTGACAGATATAAGAGATGGTAACAGAAAGGGTGTGGGGCGGACAGAGAATCCCTCCTCAAGAAGTTTAAATGCAGGCCAGAAAGGACTTAGGCATTCCATTCTCTGATGTGAGAAGCCAGGCTGTTCCTGTGAGGCTTTGGAGGGGGTAGGCCTGAAAGTTCTAGAAGTAAACCTAATGACAACTAGAGCCCCCACCCCCATCCCTATGTCTAGCACAAAGCTCAGTGATCTGTTTGCTTTTCTCATCTGCCAACATGATCAAGGATCTGCCTCAGCTTGCACAGTTGCCACTGCCTGGGATGTATGCACAAAGGATCGTCTGAAGAAGGGAAGGTCCCTCATAAACCCAGAGGACATGGAGCTAAGCAAAGAAAGCCATGACTTGGGGTACATAAGGTGACAGTAGCCCCAGGGTAGAAACCACTGAATGATTGTGCCAGGCAATATCTCATGGTGTTTCCTTTATATGAGAGATCCAAAGCATAAATAAAGAGCCAAATAAAGGCTAAGTAATTTAGCAAATTGGGAAGGAATTAAAGTATGGGTGGAGGATAGGGAGGGAAAGGGGCTACAAGAAAAATTAAGATGCATTATGTACATGAACCAACTTCCCATTATAAATGCATTAATCACAAACATTGCAAACATGTACTAATAATTTCTTTTAAAAGAAGCTTCCAAAATGGTGATATGGGAGACTAGATGTTGTAGAAGATTCTTGTGCTATAAAGTTGGTCTAAAATAAAATATTTTACTATAAATATAAAGTTGGTCTAAAAATTTTACCATAAAGTTGGTCTAACATAAAATATTTGGCCTGATATGATGGCACATTCTTCTAATCCCAGTACACAGTAGCTGATGCAGTGTTTGGGAGAATCACTTTGAGTTCAAGGCCAAACTGGGCTACAAAGTGAGTTCAAGGCCGGCTTAAACTAAAGAGACCCTATCTCAAAGACAATAAGTAAATAAATAAATAAAATAGTTTGTGGTGGGATCTGTCATTGGAAATTACAAAAATCGAAGATTAGTATGTATTTTCATGTATTCCCCAAAAAGAAAATTTAAAAATGTGAACATTAACAAGAGTAAAATAAAAATAAAAAAAGAGTAAAATACTTAGGAAGAACGCAGATTGGTGCAACCATTATGGAAAGCAGTGTGGAGGATCCTTAAAAAACTAGAAGTGAAAAAAACAAAACAAAACAAAACAAAAAAAAAAAAACTAGAACTGGAAGTTCCATTCAATCCAGCTATCCCCTTACTGGGAATTTTCCCAGAAGAATTGAAAACATCATACCATAGCGATATCTGTGCACCTATGTTTATAGCAGCCCAATTTATAATAGCCAAATCTTGGAAACAACCAAAATGCCCATCATTTGAAGAATGGTTGAAAAAAATGTGGTATTTTCATACAATGGAATATTACTCAGCTATAAAGAATAAGCTGGAAGACTTCATATATAAATGGATGTATATTGAACATATACTCATGAGTGAAATAAACCAGACCTACATGTGTAAATATCATATAGTCTCCCTAATGTAAGAATTCTAAATTTTTTTTTCTTTTCTTACTAATATCAATTGGAAGGTGTGTCATGCCCACATCATGTGCTCTTTGTAACTATTGTGAGGACAATATGCAGTGTGTCAACTGTTAAAAAAAAAAAAAGTAATGTTTATTGAAAGTAATGTTTATTAATTGTTTGATCAATCTTATATACCTATATCTATTAATCCAAACTGATCCAATGATGAAAATATGTATTATAACCATTGTTTAATTTAAATAAATAAATAAATAAAAATGAACTAAGAAAAAAATACTTAGGAATGAATCTAATCAAAGAAAAAGGAAAATATTTCTATACAAAGGTTTGTAGAAGATCTAAATAAATTAAATGGTATACAGTGCTCACACATTAGAAAGTAATACTGTTATGCTGGCAGTAACACATAAAATATCTTATATTTAATGCAATCATTACTATACTACCATAGCCTTCTAAAAAGTAATGGAGGGGCCAGCGAGATGGCTCAGCAGTATAAAGTGCTTGTATAGGCAAGCTTAGGCAACCTCAGGGACTGTGGTTGGAACCCAGACACATGCTGTGCCAGCCCCACCCCCAGGGTAGGCTGAGCCAGCCACAATAGAAAGAAAGAAAGAAAGAAAGAAAGAGAGTTTAAGAAAGAGTAGAAGACTGGTGACATAGCTTACCAGCACAGTGTTTGCCTTTGCATGAGCAAGGTCCTGGATTTCATCACAGAACTGCCAAGAAAAAAACAGAACATGGTAATGACATAAGGATACACATATCAAACAATGGAAATAAAGTGCAAAAATAAATGCATATACCTATTGCTAAGTTATACTTGACATAGTACCAAAAGCAATTATTAGGAAAAAAACATTCTTAATACATGGTGCTAGGGCATCTGAAGAGCCATGTGAAAAACATTAGTTGGGAAAGAAATTTAAAATGGATTAAGTATTTAAATATAAGTACTGGGGTTGGAGATATACCTCAGCGGCATAAAAACCCTCCTGACAAGTGCAAGGTCCCAGGTTTGACCCCCAGTACTAGAGGGAAAAAAAGGGTGTAAATATAAGCATTAAAACTATACAATTTTTATAATAACACATACATACAGAGCTAAATCCTTTTGATCACGGATTTGGTAAGGGTTTCTTAGATGTGTCACATAAAGAAAGGGTCACAAAAATAAATAAAAATTAAATGTCAATAGGACACCATGATTGAGAGTGTGAAAAAAAAATCTGCCAGCTACATCTCAGACAGAGGACTAATAACTAGAATAAATAAAGAACTAAAGGGCCATGGAGATAGCTCAGTGTCTTAAATGACTGCCTGGCAAGCACAGGGTCCTGAGTTAGATCCCTGGCACCAAAAAAAACTTAAAAGAAGAAAAGGAAGGGGAAGAGGAGGACAAACTAAAAAGACCAAGACTTCTGAAAATGAAAGCCAGTGAAAAATGTGTCAATGAAATGAATATACACTTTTTAGAAGAAGCACAAATGGCCAATAAATACACGAAAAACATTAAACATCTGTGACCATTAGAAAAATGCAAATTAAAATAATAACTAATCATATTACAGAGATATGTGTCTAACCAAGTTTATAGCAGCACAATTCATAACAGCCAAATCATGGGAGTAGCATTTATATGCATGAACAAATGAATGTATAAAGCGAGTGTAGTGTTTATACACAACAGAAGATTACTCTGCTAATAAGAGATATATATGAGTCATTTGCAGGAAAATGGATATAACCTGGAGACCATAATGTAAAGTGAACTTATATACACAAGTTTAATTGAATGGTTTTTCTTACAAATACATTAGAGAGCAAAACAGAAAATAATAGGAAACAGGGAGATAGATCTTTTGCAAATGGGAAGAGGATCAAGAGATGGAGGGAGGGGAGGAGGGAAGAAAGGGAAATAAAAAGAACTAAGATGTGTTATGAACAGTTCTCCATCATGAGTATGACTGCTATATTCTGCCAATATGTATTAATAAAAGTTAAAAACTAAAATAAACGAAATTTGGAAGTTAAAAGCAACTTAATTAAAATATTTAAATTCAATAAATCCAGAAACAAAGCAAACTGGGAAATTCCAGAGGCTCAAGGGAAAGAGATGGGGTAACTGCCTAATGGGTATAAAATTTTATTTGGGGTTTTGAAAATGTTCTGATAAAATAAGCATTAAAAAAAGAAAGAAAGAAGACATGCCCCAAACATATGTATATAGAAAGAAAATGTTCTGAAAGTGTAGGTTGAATTCATTTAAGAATGACTAGTTTTGGGGTAGTGAGATAGCTCAGCAGTCCAAAGCACCTGCTTAAGCAACAGTTCAATCCTCAGCACTACATGCTGCACCAGCCCCACACCTGGGGCAAGCTGAGCTGCCCATAACATAAATAAATAACATTTTAAAAAGAAATAAAAAAGAATGGCTGGTTTTTGCCAGGCATGGTAGTGCATGCCTGTAATCCAGCACTTGGTAGACTGAGGCAGGATGATCAATATGAGTTTGAGACCAGCCTGAGCTAAAAATATAAGCTCAAGGCCAGCCTGAACTGCATAGTGAGACCCTGTCTAAAAAAGACAAAAGAAAAAAAAAGGAATAAAAAGACTACAGGACTGGGGAGATAGCTGAGCAGTCTAAGCACCTGCCCGGCAAGCTCAAGGACTCAGGCTGGATCCCTGATACTGCATATTGTGAGGGTCCTCAAACCCCAGGGCACATAGCGCCACCCCTGAAAGCAGGCACTGTGTAATCCAGTGCCAGGAGGCTGAGACAGGAGGATTACTATGAGTCTGAGCTGTGTAGCAAGACCCTATACCAAATGAATAGATAAAAATTTTTTTAAAAAGACTACAGAAGAAAATATTAAAAAGATGAGAATATCACAGACAAATAATTAGAAAGAAACAATTTACCAAAGCAAATTCTGGAAGAATTATAATGGCTAAATAGTCCTATACAACATTAAAAGCATTGAACAGAAAGTGAAAATTCTTCCCTCATAATACCAAGGTGAGACATTTTATAAGTTTTTTTAAATCATGTATTAGAAAAACATAATTTCAAATTTATATGTTCTTTTCTATAGTGTAAGGAGGGATTTCATCCAAGTCATTCTAAGGAGATAATATCAACTATACAAAAATAAACAAACAGGGGGCCCAGCAGGATGGCTCAGTGGTCTAAAGTGCCTGCAGGTGGCTGCAGGGACCCTGGTTCAATCCCCAGCACCACATGCTGTGCCAGCCCTGCGCTCAGGGCAGGCTGAGCTGGCCATAAAAATAAATGAACAAACAAACAAAAGTTCTGAAGCAAGAAAAAAAATAAAACAAAAATAAACAAAGATAGGATAAGGAAGAAAACATATAGCTCAAATTTATTTTACATTAAATGCATTTTCTAGTTTTTATATCTGATGTTTTCTCTTCTGGATCCTTGTTGACCAGAAAAACATTGCTCCTCCCACAATTAACCAGTCCTCAACAATAGTCTCCTATAAACCTTTCTTTCTTATGCATAATAATCCCATCCACAGAACCCCACCAACCACCTTTTTTTTTTGTTTTTAATTTTTTAAAAAATTATTGGGGCTGCCAAGTAGCTCAGCACATTGAAGAACCTGCTTAGGTAGATGCAAGGACTGGGGTTCCATTCTTAGGGTGCACTGCTGGCCCCACCCCCTGGGACACACTGAGATAGCAACCGAGACTGGGTGTGGTGGCATGTGCTGTAATTCCAGCACGTGGGAGGCTGCAAACAAGAGGATCACTATGAGTCCAATCTGAGTAGTGAGACATTGTAGACCTGCATTAAATACATTAAAAATAAAATTATTTATTTATGTAGAATCTCACCATATAGTTTGGACTCATAGTGATCCCCATCTCAGCCTCCTCAGCACTGGAATAACAGGTGTGTGCCACCATGCTTGGTTTTGGTGACTGGCCTGGCATGCTCAGGGTTCTGTGCTATACCAGGGATCAAACCTGGGTCCTTGCACTTGCCAGGCAGGTGCTTAGACCACGGCACTATCTCACCAACCCCCAACCACCTTCTTTACAGGACTCGTTCCCTTCAGGTAACTGTCTTCCTCCTCTAATCGCCACACAACCAGCTATCAGCTAATATACCTTGTAGTCCACTAAAATCATTCAAACCAGCCAATTCTACACCAACTTGGCCTGCTTACAATGCTATGTCCATTATTTCTCTTGAAAACCACAATAAAAGCTCTTTTGCAGCCCCACCCACCCAGCCCTGCCACCAACCTTGGTGGTGTTTTGTGTGGCCCTGCGGGATATGGCATGTCCTCTTCTTGGAAACTGTGAATAACAAACGATCTCTCCAGCAGCAATTATCTCCCACTCTGTTCGCCTCAGCATACCTATACAGAAATAAAATCTGTGCTTAGAAATAATTATAACATGTAAATATAAAAATTCTGCAACATATAATCCAAGAAGCAACAAAATTTATGTTTACTATTTTTTGGGGGTAACTAAGACAGAAAAATAATGAA
>PVJA010034535.1:0-22450 GCA_004027025.1 Myocastor coypus | reverse complement strand
TTAATTATAGGGTAGAGGCAGCATGATTACGTTTGTGTCTTAGCTCATAGATAGAGGCACACCTGAGTTGAAGTACTTAGTTTATTCAAATCATGGACATAAGAAGTTGTATGTATGTCTGATCTTGAAAGAAAATGGATTGCAGTTAATGAAAATCCAGCAGTGGCTTTAATGAGAAAAACCAATAACCTGTCTTCCTGTCAAGAAGCTTATTTGCTTAGTTTCCGTGGGGATCTGAGTGCAGAAGTGCAGCGAATGCTCTGCGATAACAAGCAAGAGGGTGGAAAACTTCAGGCCTGTGCATTTCTGTCACTCTGTTCATCAAAAGTTTGTTATTCGGGTTGTGAGTCAGTGCCACACTCGGTCTGATGACAGAAAGAGGCTGGTGTCAGCCCAGAGCCGTGCCGCGGAGATTTCCAGAAGACAAAGAGCCCCAAAATCTTTTTCAGAAGCAATAATATATATCCTTAAATCCCTCAGAGGACTATGCAGCTCCTTTAAAACAACCCAAAGTTCAGGAGCTGGAAAACTTAAGATTGTTTCTATATTTGCTTAAAATAACCTTTTTATATAAATGTGCTTGAGAAAACACTCATTTAAAAATAACGAAAAAGAAGCTGGTAGGAAATACATAGCAAGGGAGGTTTTTCTCAAACATATAATTTGCTGTCATAACCCTAACATGACTTCCCACTGCAACCCACCCCTTTGGGGTTCCTGTGGCCCCTAATCCTGCTGCAAGTGTACTCCGCATGCAGATTTAAACCACAGTGGAGCCACAATGACTCATTCAGGAAACAAAAAGGTTTACATGGCTGTCCTTCCTCTCCCCTGCTAATTTTGGATAGTAAGCTTCTGATTAGCAATGAAAACAAAAGTCACTGTACAGGATAAGAGGGTGAAGATCACATATCAAAGCCATCTCAGAAACACTGTGTCAAAGGAGCCCTGAAAACCATTCGTGTTCTACTTGATTTGAGTGGCTAAAAAATAATTAGAAGGTGCATTTTAAGTGACAGTTTATAATACGTTCGAATTCAAGAGACGCCACATATGTATTTACAACACATGTACGACATTCATAAATATTGGTAAAAGATGTTTACAAATGCTGCGTTAAGTGATCTTGTACTTCAAGATAAAGACACACAGTATAGTAGATGAGATGATAAGAAATACAACAATTAATAATGCTTGGCTGATGAAAGATATAACGTAGGGCTGGTGACATAGCTCCGTGGTCTAAAGCACCTGCTTAGGCAAGCTCAGGCACGCATGCAGGGACTGCAGTTTGAACCCCAGGGTGCATTAAGCCAGCCCCACAGAGACACAGCTACTACAAAGGATAACGATGTGATCAAAATCTCCAAACAACGCAAAATTATTGGCAACTTTGACAATGTTAATCATGAAAGACTTCGCTGAGCTACACCTAATGAAGATGATTAAGTATGTGTCAACATGTCAAGCCCATAAGGCTAAGTGACATAAAACAGACACGCAAGCCTCTATACTACATCATTTCCATCAGAACGTGAAACCCAAAGCTCAACAGAGAGCAAAAACGCAAAATACTGCAACCACAAAGAGGCAGACAGGTGTTCTGCAAGAGGTAAGGGGATGTGTGGAGAGGAGGGGGAGGGAGCAGAAGCTGAAATCGCTGTGTACACACGCTCACCCCTGTGAGCAACGTACCCATTGCATGCTGCAAATGTGTACAAACAACCAGCAACAACAAAACTCTGAAGCAGGATGTGCCAAGAGACGCCAGAATGAAAATGGGTTTGTAACTCAGGGAAAGGGAAGAGCGAAGTTACCCCAGTGGAAACGAGCACAGCAGGGCAGGGAATCCCTGTAATGCCACAGGAGGAACACGAACTGCAAGGAGCAGAAAAGGCAGAAACAGTGTCAGTGCTCACTACTTTGTATATCTATAAATAGATTCAATTTATTTTCTTCAGTTGTCTTGAAGCCATGAAAAGACTTTAATAAAGAGAATGACACAATTCAAGCCAGTCAAACAATTATGCTAATCTTAGCTGCCATGTAAACAGAAAGTGGGCAGGACAAATACAGACTGTAAGATAAACTTCTTATACACTGTTCCTGTCCATCTTTTTTTTTTTAAGTTTTTCTAGAAAGCCTAAGCACAACCTTCTGTGATGCATGGTCCTCTCTACACGTGTTCCTGAGTTATAATATTAAAATCTATTGAAAAGAGGACTCTCATTGCAAGGCTTTAATTGGTCATGAGCTTTAAATTTCACTAAGAAGATGACACAATGGAGAGAGCAAAACTGAGCTGGTGCTCATGAAACGCACTTAGGCAAGGTGCGGGCAGGGAGTGAATATTGAAACGGCTTCGCTCTTTGGGTATTACATTGGCCACTGGTAACAAAGCTACATGTGAGCAGCTGCAGATCAAGCCAGAGAAATGAGCCCCAGCGTTCTCACCTTTGTACGAAAATTATTTCAAAGAAATTTTTACAGTTTGTGAATCCCTGTCCATCAGTCCGGCCATGAAACAGCAGCTTTCACACAGTGCCTGCCTTTCCCTACATCAAGTCCATTGAGGGCTTTCGCAACCTGATTTTCTGGCTCTAAACATTGGGCTGGCAAGACTTTGTGGAAATCACATCCATGCCTAAGCAGCTGCCTGAAAGGATAGTGCAAAGAATATTCAACACCCAAGCATGCTAACATAGATAGATAGATGATAGATAGATAGATAGATAGATAGATAGATAGATAGATAGATAGACAGACAGATAGACAGGTAGACAGATAGACAGGTAGACAGATAGACAGATAGACAGATAGACAGATAGACAGACAGACAGATATACATAGATACATAGATAGACAGACAGGCAGGTATAGATAGACAGATAGATAGATAGATAGATAGATAGATAGATAGATAGATAGACAGACAAACAGATAGACAGACAGGTAGATAGATAGGTAGACAGACAGACAGACAGACAGGTAGATATAGATAGATAGATAGATAGATAGATAGATAGATAGATATAGATGATAGAAAGATAGATAGATAGATAGATAGATAGACAGACAGACAGACAGGTAGATAGATAGGTAGACAGACAGACAGACAGGTAGATATAGATAGATAGATAGATAGATAGATAGATAGATAGATAGATAGACAGACAGATAGATATAGATGATAGATAGATAGGTAGATAGATAGATAGATAGATAGATAGATAGATAGATAGATAGACAGACAGACAGACAGACAGATAGGAGATAGAAATGTATAGACATAGATATATCGCTGGCACTAAAACTGTATTATCTAAATATCTAGCATTTAGAAAGCTGTCAAGTACATATTCCAATAGAAGGTGGTAGCTCTAAAGAGGGCACAGAAATAACCTCCATGTAATTGCATAAGAAAATGAATAATACTGGAATCCAAATCTTTTCTGAAGTGAAACTTCACAACAAATTCCAAGGTCAGGTGAATTTAAACAACACTGAACTAGAGAAAAATGAAGTCACTGAGGCCCTGAACAGGTCTCCACATTTTGATAAGAGGCACGCTTTCCAAATAGAGTCCAGCAGGACAATGTGTACGCACTTCAGGAAAAGACAATCTTGTGGAAGGTGCGTGTCCGCCTGAGTCAACATCTGAAGACTTCTGTCTGTGGAGGATTCTAAAGGATGTCGTATGTCACAGAAAATCCACTATACTGCAGACTGTTGGGGGAGAAAATTGAAACCCATTGACACTTTTTTTTGGTTTTTTTTTTTTGCCTTTTTGCCTTTTTGAGACAGGGTTTCACTATGCAGTTCAGGCTGGCCTTGAGCTCAGTTTTGTAGCCCAGGCTGGTCTCGAACTCGCAGGGATCCTCCTGCCTCAGCCTCCCGAGTGCTGGGATTACAGGCGTGAGCCACCATGCCCGGCTCTCATTGACACTTTGATGAAGGTTTACCCAGGCAGCGGTTTGCCATGCTAACCAGGCAGTGCTTTACCATGCTAATGAACATCTGGAAGCTCATGCGTACCACTTTGTGCTCCTCTTGTAACTGCAGACGTCCATGGTAACTTGTGTGAATCTCATGATTTCTCAAAAAGTTTAGCGTTAAAATATTCACACAAGATTTTTTTTTCTTCTCAAGTGTATGCAACACGCATTGTTTGGGTGAGCTCTCTACACTGTTGTAGGGTCTTCCTTCTCTCGTCCAAGGCCTTTACCCACTTCATGATTTCAGGACTTATCACAATAGCAAGAAGTGGATTATCAGCCTCGGAAGATAGCTGCTAGTGAGGACAAGGACCTGGATTCGATCCCTGGTACCACATGATATGCCAGCCCTGGAATCCTGGGTCGCTGTGCCAGCCACCAGCGAAACTGGGCATGGTGGCATATACCTGTACTCCCAGCTCTGGGGAGGCTGATGTAGGTGGATCACAAGTTCATGTCGAGCCTGCGTAACTCAGCACGAGCATATTGCAAAATAAAGAGACAGTGAAGGCTCCCAGGAGCCAGCTCAGCAGTAGAGCTCTCCTGGCTTCCGATCCCAGAACCATCAAGGCGATCTAGAGAAAACCTGCTAGCTAGCAAACACAACACGGCAGGTGTTGGACAGCGCTCAGAACTGGGCAACTCAGCCTGCGTTTTTGAGTTAAGCTATCTATAATATACAAAACTGATCATTAAAATTTGGAATGGCTTCTACTTCTAGCATGTGGAGAAAAGTTCATAGATTCTACATTAGGATACACACCACGCTCAGTTTAATGCTGAATAGCTGATTTTTAACTGTGCTAACGAGAAGTCCTAAGCTAAATTTTCTACAATTATCTCCTAAAAATTTAACAAACATATCATATTTCACACAAAAATATTAGAGAACAAAACCACAACTTGCAACTGAATATCTATCTTAAATTTAGTGCCACTTGCAATCTGTGTAAATATAATTCATTCTCAGAAAAAAATATCTTACTGAAGAAAAAAAAAAAAAAAAGAATGCTTTCAAATAAAATTTACATTTCCTCTGATATAAACTCAGATGGTGTTATAGATTGCTTTTCTTTTAACTGTACACTTCTGGAAAGCTTGAAGGTACAAAATATGAACCGATATATGTGATCACTATTTGGTTAGTTTATATTCACTCTGAGGACAAGCAGCCCTGTTTTGTTTGGTTTGCTTTGGTCTATTTGAGACAGGATCTCACTATGCGATTCAGGCTGGCCTTGAGCTCACTTTGTATTCTAGCCTGGTCTCAAATTTGCGATGCTGTTCCTGCCTCAGTTTCCCAAGTGCTGGGAAGCAACACTCTCTCTCAGGCTAAGTACTGAAATTCAGACCTGAAATCATCCAGAGAGACACAATGAGGTAACTGCTTCAGAAGCACAGGGGTAAGTCCTTGCTCATAATACCCTATTTTAGTTTAAAACCAAAGATGACACCCTAGAAGAAAACTAAGAAAATTTGTGAGCTACACTTTGGTGCATGTAGCGAATTAGTAAGTAGAAATACTATTTGAGCATAGTTTTTTGATACAGGAATAGGAACTTGTAATACATTTGTGGAAACCCAGACCACTATTTATTAATTGAGAGAAATAGCACATCATGAGGAAAGAAGAATAATTTCAAACACACTCATTAATAATCTAATTATTCCTCCCTAGAGTTCCACTTCTGGCCAAGAGTATATCTTTAGTTAATGGTTATTATATATAAAAATATCTAGCATATATAACATATGTTATATATAGTATAAAGTACATACTATATATGTGTTATGTTATATATAAAATATATAGCATATATAACATATGTTATATTATGTGTATTCCAAAATCATTCTCCAATTGTCTATGATTCAAAGCAAATGTATTTTGGCTGAATAATCATCCACCAACAAGACTGAGTTAACCAGAATGAATTTCATGGTTAATTTCACGTTCCTTGGCAGAGAGGTAAAATTAAAATCTCCTGCACCTAAATTAATCAGTGCACAGGAGTGTTAAGGAATTTGCACACATCATTCATTGGGGGCAGAGTCAGAATGGATCACCACGGAGAGGCAGCTCAGTACACACGCAGCTTTGCTCTTCTATTTCTTTGAGTCTCTATCTCCTCCCCAGCAAGATCAAGACAGTAACGGTTATGGCACAGTGGTGTGAGGATCGGGCAGAATGGATGCAAAGCTCCTCATGTTGAGTGAGGCTTTCACACCCACCCATGCATTTCCACTTCACACCTTTCCCAGGTGCATCCCAGGGCCACACTATGCCACTTCGGGGCTGGGCACAGGCAAATCATAAGCATAGGAGAAAAGATGGTTTTCATCTCACTTAGCTAGGGAGACTAGACAGGGTTTTACTTGCTTTGGGTTGCATCTAAAACATCTCCCAAAGGCTCAGGTGCTGAGGTGAGGCTTTTGGAAAGCGATTTGCTCCTAAGGGTTTCCTACTGCTCCAATGGATGAATCCATTCAAACTTGGATGGCACTAGTGAGAGGAGGACCTACTGAAAGGGGCACCCTTGGGTGTCACCCCTCTTCCCTCCTCTATACAATGCGTGCTACACTTTAGCAGCTTTTCTCTCCCACACCCTCCTCACCACAGGCTCAGATACAAAGGGGCCACCCACTTTGGACAGAATCCTCTGAGGCCATGACCCAGAACAAACCTTTCTTCTTTATATTGATTTTTCCAGCTATTATCAGAGCAGAGGAAAGCTGAATTGCACAACACCAAGGCTAGTTTTCCCAACACTTACACCATGTTTTCAAACAGGAAGCACATTCTTTTAGATCAGGAGTTGGCAAGCTGTAATAGCTACAATGCCAGCTAGCAAGAAAGTAGCCACACAAAGTACGTAACTAACTGCCGGCACCACTGCACTGGATTAGAACCGAAGCCCAGACCACAGGCTGGAGGAAGCCTGTGGTCCACAATCATCAACTCCCAGTCTAATTACTATGTTCTGAAGAATTTTTTTTAAACTATGAGTCCAAAAATCTTCTGGTTTATAGCTTAAAATGGGATCCTCAGTTTCTACATCAGCAGCATACATGAGAAGCTGTAAGGGACAAGTTCAAGGTCCTTTCATCTGGAGGTTTCAAGTGTGTTAAGATCACAGAAGGAGACACAACTTATCCTGTGACCTCACATGGACATCCATGAGCACATGCAAACTCTCTCCCACCATGGGTCACTCGTACAGTTTCTTACTAGAAATGAAATGAAATAGAACTGTGAAAATCAGGGAAACAGATTTTAAAAGAACTCAGGCCAGCAATCCTGGGTCTCAAATGCACATGACTTCACTGCAGAAGGAACTCAGAAGGGAAGTGTGAGCGATCTAAAGGCACTGTGTAATTTACAGTTCTCAGGCACAAATTGGAATCCAAAAATAAGACTGTAATGTGGACAGCCCTGGTGATGTGTATGTGATTCTGTCCAACCTCTCTGGAGTTCATGGGCAACTTCATGGCAAACAGCCCAAGAAATGATTTCACAGATGAAAAGAAGTCTATTAAAATGTAAAGGGAATGCATTTTTAAAAATTCTTCGAAGTACAAAAAAATAAAATAAAATACAAGTTGTTTATAGCTCCCCAAGCAAGGAAGAATCAGAGCCATGATCTGATCCTTGGTCGACAAGTTCTTCACTCATAAGCACGAACTCAGAAAGCTCCCCAAAGTAATGCCAGAGCAGATATTTGCAGAATAGCACACACCTTTCAACAATATATCAGGCTTCAATACAGAATCCCATGGAGAAGCACTTCCAGTCCGCCCAGGTGGTACCTCTGGGACTCTGCAGTGCTATGGGTCAAATGCAATAAACTTTGAACCATGCTACAGGTCAGGGTCTCTCTGGCATCCCTGACAGCACAAATAAAAAAAAAGGGGGCTTCATGGAACTCTTGTGACTGCTGATATAAGCCAATCACTGTGTTGAAATTGTGCTACACAGGCTGAACTCTTAGGAGACAAAGTCTTATCATTCTTGCGTGGCCAACTTCCTTTTCTCTCCTCTATTTCAAAAGCACAGATAAAAATGTGACTTTACTGTCTTTTTAACATGTTCAAACAAATATACTTTTTATACGAAGAGCAATTTTTTCCTGATCATTTTTGCTGCTGCCCTCACGCAAACTGTAAGATGAAAAGCCAGGAATTTCCCTCAAGTTCCTCAGTGGAAGCACAAAGCCACACTTCTTTTGCTGTGTGTTTTTCCTCCTTCTAACTATTTCGGTAAAATCTAATGTTTCCCATTTAGAGTTAGAACACAATACAGAAGGACCCAGTGAACAAAGTAATTGAGACTAAATGTAGTGAGGAGCAAAATTCTCAAGTGAAGCCACATTTCCATGTTGGTAAAATTGGAAATCATCCAAGCTCGCACGGGAGCCCTTCTCTGTCTCACCTCTCTCAGAAGGGTTTCTGGTAGGCGCTGCGTGCTGCAGCCACTGAGACCGGACTTGGCTCACGGCCGCCATTGCTCCAGCTGTAGTACCATGGGTGGCGTCACTTTTGACCCCTGACGGGAGTTCAGAGCTAACATGAGGCCATGGAAAAGGGTCTCCGGTCTCAGGCCCCTCTCGCAGGTGGAGATCGCAGGGAAGCTTTAGATTGAAAGTTTTGGACCAGATTTTCAATTGGCAAAGGCTTCCTAAATAAGCTCACTTACATTTTAAGAAGACCAAAAACTCAGGTAAGGCACTTCCAAGGATGAGATGGCCCCACTACTTTAGGTAATGATGGGAATTTGTCTCAAAAGAAGAACTTTTTTTCTATTTTTCATTAATAGGAAAGAAATCCTTTTGCTATCAAATTTTTCTAGATTTAAATAATATGGAAGTATATAGGTCAATGATTGGATTCTTTAGAGTTCTGAAAATACATCCTTTTTTGCAACTTTTTAAATAATTTTATTATTTATTTATTTATTTATTTTTTATGGCCAGCTCAGCCTGCCCTAGGGATGGGACTGGCACAGCATGTGGCACTAGAGATCAAATCATGGCCACAGCGATTGCCTAAGCTTGCCTAAGCAGGTATGTTAGACTGCTGAGCTATCTCACCAGCCCTGAAAATACATTCTTAAAAGTAGAGTTAGGAGTCATTTCTCTCTCATTAGAAAGCACCATTAAAGACTACTTCGGCCTTGTTTTTGTCCCCAAAAAGCAAGGCACTTGTACAAGAAACTTGAATCTCAGTAACTTGCTACTCCTAGGCCCTGCTCGGGAATGTGCAGCTATTACAAGTGAGCGGAGAACAATGAAAAAGAGCTATTTCTCAGGCAGCAGAAAGCTCACTACTCAGACACCACGCGAGGGCCACGTAAGCCCCTTACCATTCTAACCTAATAGAACACTTCAGTGGTAGCATGGTAAACACATTTTATTCTGATTGATCCTCACCGAGATTCAGGTTTGCCTGGTCTTCAGTTCTCATCCCGAGGACACAAAAGAAACGATGTGGCTTCCCCGTCTCAGCTCAGCTTCCAGTCGCCACTGAGTAATGTTGTCCCAATTAATTGGAAAATCTTTCCACATTATCCAGTGGTATTAGAAGCTATGCAGCACACTTAAGAGATCATTAAGCTAGGATTTTCATTCTATATTTGCATGAAATTTTAAATGTAACGTGATCAATGATTTCAAGGATTAGAGTAGAGAAGATAAGCTTACAGTAACACCCACCACTCCCGGGTCTCTATGACCAAGGTAGCAGCCAAGTGATAATGCATTCCGGTACGTGTCAGAAATAGATTCCACCGTGACTCCTTCCCTTGAAGAACTCAAACATGAACTGCCAGGACTTAGCAGTTCTACACTATGATATTCTTAAAAGCCTGATTCTGCCCTCATTAGGATATCCTAGGAAACAACAACAAAAATACAAACCAAAATAAAAAGATTCAGTGTGGAAAAGAACACTGAGACTGGAAGAGCATCGGAAGAGAGATAAGAGCTTAGCTTTCTCTTGTTCCAAACTCCAGCCAGTCAAGATTTTGTGGTCCCTAAGAATGAGAACATGATAATATCTACAGAACTAAAATAGCCTCCTGGACCCACTGAGTGTCCAATTGTGAAATCCCACTTACTGAGTATTCAATAATTCCCTGTCTAGCTTTTGCTCTCAAACACAATGATCAACTTTAAATTTCTCAAGTTTAAGGTTTACTAAAAAAGGCAAACATCTTTTTTCAGAATGTCACATGAAAACCTGGATTATTTTGTTTTTTCAATTGCCTAGTATCCAGGAGAAGCTGGCAAACAAGATTTGAATAATAGATTACAGAGGCAGCGTTGCCGGGCAACGCGGGAGGCGCAGCATCTCTGTCCGGCCAGGTGGTCTTCCTGAGGCAGCTCTCACCTCTAGCAGCAGGTGAAATATGATACAAGCACAACCTGCTGCTCTAAGGGCCATTCTGGCAAGAAGTTATTCTTTGTAAAAATTACTCATAGTGTTCCCCCACACCCCCCAAAAAATATTAAGGAAATCCTCTCATCTTCACTAATTTATAAAAGCAAACTGTCCCCAAAATAAGGGACTTGTCCACATCAGTTTGCAAAAGCCAACAGGATTGATGCTGCACAGTTGAGCAAAACAGAGGGGTAACACCGCCAGCAAAGCGCACCTCGCCTGACTGACTCTGCTCTGCCGGAGCTGGGTCTGGCTGCACCACAGAGCCCAGTCTGCACTGCCACTTCCTGTGGGCAGTTTGGTTTTGTGCGCTACTGAGGAATTCCTCTTGCCCTTTAACCCAGCAATTTCACTTCTGTGAGTCTACGCTGTATAAATGTTGGCATACGTGTGGTTCTAAGTCCCACAAACCGCACCTCAGCCACAACACGGCCCCCACAAAAAACTGCCAAGTACCGATTCAAAGACACGGGAAGACAAGATGGTCCTCAGGGCTCAAGGGCAATGATAACCAAACTGCCTGCAAATCCATCCTGCAAGCTTTGGGTTAGTGACCCATGGTAAGTTACCAGGAACGATAACTCAGGAGAGGAAACTAAATTCATAATGTGATTAACTGATAAAGATAAACCACATTGTAGGAAACCACATAAAAGGCAGTGGTGCTTTGACTAAATGCTAAAGAAAGGAAAAGACCCCAAACCATCACAGAAAGAAATAGCCAAACAAATGAACAACTGCAGAGTCAGAGCAGTGGGGGACATGAAAGATGCCCCTCTCAGCACGAATGATTTCAGCTAGGAATTTAGCACACTGACAAATGTGAGGAACCTGTCTCTGCACATGGCATGCATAATAAACTGCTCCAGACAGGACAGGTCGCACCAACAGCAGGTGAAGCCAGCCCAAATACAATTATATTTTAATGGTTGTGCACATAACTTCCCAGCACTCCCCTGACAGCACACCGTGTAGCTTACCGACCTTTCATGTATTTTAGTAAGGACAGGTCTTGTCCAAAGAAGGAGTTTAGAGGCAAAGTAGATTAAGGTGTGACAGAGAGACGCTCAAAAGCATTTCTCCAGCTGCCTCATCAGCAAAGAAGAGATTTATAACTTTGGGGTGTGTGTGTGTGTGTGTGTGTGTGTGTGTGTGTGTGTGTGTGCATTTCTGCATGAAATGTTTGGAACACAGCTATGGTTATGTTTTGGATGCTATTATGCATAACATTACTAAATTTAATAGTGATCTCACATTAGTAAAATATAATCTGCTTTTCATAGATAGTATTTGAATTAGTGTTAAGCAATCCAGTCAACTAGGGAAAACACACATGACATACATGGGGGAGATGTATCCTCGCCCCTAACGTCAGCCCCTTCCTAATCCCTCTTCTTAGCTTTCAGGAAGCTTGGCTTATGTTTGATGTCACCACAGCTGTGGCTTAGATCAAGGTGACCTAGGAAGAAGGAGTTGGGAAGAATGAAAGCGTAGAAATCACATCACGCTGCACACTCAGTGCACAGGTCCAGTAACTGTATGGGACGAAGTCTTTCATGAACTCCTCCAGAGAATGAGGAACCTAGAGAAGAGGGACTGTGCTATTACAGTGTGGTAGCCATGTTCCACGGAGGGAGAGCTACCCAGGAATGAAAAGGGAAAGGAAGGAACTCTAAGTAGTGAAGACGGGTGAGCGGAAAGCTAAGTGCTTGAATGGCCGCAGGAGTGGCCGCTTGGGACAGACACACCTGAAGCTGGCCTCGCTGGACTGACAGCACTATGCGTGAGCCACCCCATCGGGGTGGCAAAGTCATCATTCATAAATAACCGCTGAGCTTGTAACGACATACAGTTGTCGTTATCCTTTTGGAACTCTGTGTATTCTCAGAGCTCTGGGAGCTAGAGCCCAGACAAACCCAAGTCTGAACTCATCCTGGGCTATTTACTGAGACCGACTCAAAATACAAAAAGGTAGCTGTTGTGGCTCAGGGTGGAGCCTCTGTGTTCAGTCCCCAGCACTGAAAAGCAAACGAATGAACAAACAAAAGAACTGCTAACAGAAGGCAAATAAGTAAGAGGTATTTTGATTCTTGCTCAATCGATTTTAGCCTCCGATGGGTAAAGAGCTATACCTAAAGGGAAATGCACGGAATTAAGAACCGATGCACTGCCCTGCTCCAATCTACTAGTAAATAACCCAGCGCACCAGCATCGCTGGCCACCCACCCAAAAGGGACTGCCTGCAGCCCACAGAAGTGTAACTTTGCAGGTGTGCCGAGAATTCTACCAAACAAGAAAACAATTTCCTTTTGCTGTGGAGGTACTGGCAAGAGCAGCATCTTATTTTCAAGAAATAATATTTCTACTAAGACACTGAAAGCCATAAATGTTAGAGCTGTGCTCTGTGAGCCTACACCCAGGTCCAGCAAGCCTCATCAATGCAGGCCTACAATGTGATTTGTCCAAAGTCCCTAAGAGATCAGCAAGCAAATGGCTATTGAACCTAACTCAGTGGCATTAATTAGGCCTGCCAAGATAATAACGGGCATTAAAAAGGCTAATTTTATAGTATTATGAAATACTGGTCTAGGGGTGATGAGGGCGGGGAAGCACAGGGCCAATAATGGTGGATGAGAGAGCTCATTTCCTGTGTAGTCGCCAGCCTGGAGGAAGTGGCACCTTCAATGGGAAAACTTCTGTTACAGCCTCACATTCATCTCCACAATCACAGCTACAGCTTCCAAAGAAAGGGCAAACCAAGAAAGCAAAGCTCCCTAAAGACCCAGGGCATGCGGTATATTGTGTTTTTTCTAAACACCTAAGTTTCCATGTTAACTGAGAGAAAAGTTTGATCTCAATGAGTTAGCATTGTATTTTTCAGCCATGAAGAAGGAGGAGGGAGGGGAAGAAAAGGGAAGAGGAGAAGGAGGGGAGAAGAGGAGGGAGAGGAAGAAGGGGAGAAGGAGGAGGTGGAGGAGGAGGAGGAGGAGGAGGAGGAGGAAAGCCTCTCACGTGAAAGTGGTGGGCATGACTATAAGTGATGCCAAGGAACAGGACACGATCACTATGTGTTCTCACTCACATGGGAAAACTAAAAACATTGATTTCCTGTAAATCGAAAGCAGAATTGGGGCAAAGGCCCTTCAAGGCTGCCAGTGGTTGTGCAGATAGGAAGCTCAGGTAACCAACACCAAGATATTTTCCCACAAGACTAAGCACTAGTGTCCTCATGACATTCATTATAGAAAGTAGCAGAGGGGTTCAAAGTTTATCAACACAAAGAAATAACGAATATTCAAGGAGATAGAATGTTAATTTAAATACCACAGAGTGAGGGACCAGTGAGATGGCTCAGCAGTCTAAAGGGCCTGCTTAGGAAACATTAGGCAACCACAGGGACTGTGGTTCAAGGTTCTCAGCACTACTTGCTGCACCAGCTTCACCCCCAGGGCAGACTGAGCTGGCCATAATAATAATAATAATAATAATAATAATAATAATAATAATAATAATAAAGTAAATAGATATCACATAGTGATATGCATACCAAATTATCACAGTGTCTCATAAACACATATAAACTTTTCAATGACACCAAATATAACCCTTTAATTTCTTTAGAAAAGAAAACCAATACTCTAAATACATGACTCTGTTTAATTAAATTTTCTGAAAACAGAATGTCTCTGTTACACATAATGAGAAATACACAGAGAATTTAAACATTCCACAGAAAGAAAAGAAGGTTGTTACAGCTTTAATTCCAAGTCAAGAGCAGTTTTACATCAGTGCTCTGATCAAATCTTTTCCTATATTGACAGCTTCAAGCAGATATTAACAGCAGTAAATTACAGGATGAACTATTTAGAAAGCTGCTTCACAATTGCAACCTTCAGATACATTCAAATTCACAAATAGCTCAGAAAGGCTTTATGGATCTCATGGGGATTTATGAAAATATTTTGTTAGAATACAAGGGAAACTTAAGACAAAAAGTTATCTTTAAAACATTGAAACTACTTAATAAACCTCACAGCAGAGTATGTTCTAAATAACAGAGTTCCTTTAATTTAAAAGATGACGTACATTCCTAGCAATCAGGAATATTGGTTCTAATATTTCAGTTGTAATTCCTTTCTAACCTTTCCCATGGTATAATTCCTTGTTATTTGTTAAAGATATGCAGAAAAAGCCACCAGTTAGAAATTTTGCGTTTTTCAACCATTTTGCTTATGATCTAAACTTTGTAGTTGATGCTACCAGAACTTCTAGGTATAAATTCATAATGTTTGAATAATGTTCTGCTTGTTTGCCTTTGTGTACTATGAGTTAAATCCACAAGAATTTCCCAAGCAAGCTGACCAATAGATAGACTAAAATGTCCTCATCTATCCGTGTTAGCTAAGGAGTCCATCAGCGTCCCTTCAAGTGATCTTCAGGAGTTTGTCCTTAGCAGCAGGCATATTCCTGTAGGAAGGACACTCTTGATTTCTTAATACTCTCAGTATTGCCATTTGTTTTTTTACCAAGAAATTGAGGTTAAGAGAACTCAATCTGCTCAAGGCCGCATTGCCAATAAGACAGCGAGCCAAATGGTGCTCGCTGGTAATCCAAGCTTGCATCCAATGAGTGGAAGCAAGTGCTTCAAAGGAAAGCGCGGCATGTGTCTTGAGGAGGAAGCCAATGCCCTGCCAAGTTTTACCGCAGCAAAAATGCAGCCTGAAAGGAGCCTTTCCTATTCTAAGCCAGATACCACTGGTGTGCCCATGGATGCAGGAAAGATCTCTAGAGAAAGAACATACATTTTTGCAGAGACCATGGCCAATTATAAGAGTCCTCCTGGGAAAAGGCGGCTGTCTCACTAGGAACGCTGCAGCCCACGGCAGCAAAGGCTTCCTCCTGGGCCAGATACGGCGCAGAATTCTCAGGCCAATGAATCCGAAGGGAGCTACGGCCCTGGATCCCCACCACTCTTCCTGTCCACGTCTTCTCTCGCCAAGAGGGACAGAGGGTAGGAGCGTGCTTGCCCTCTAGCAGCTGTGGATCAGCTGTGTGCTCCACATGCCCACTCCAGGAATGTGGACAGCCCTTCGGAGAAGACATCCACAGTGAGAAATAGCTGGGAGAGCCAGGTGACAGGCCTCGCTCAGTTCACATAGCTTTTTTGTAGGAAACATTTTTAACCCCATTGAATTCAGCATCTGCAACCTCTTATTTCCTTGGCAGCAAAGGACATTTCATTTAGTGGAACCAACTATTTGAGCATAAAACTGTATTTAAGCCCACCTACACATCCCTGAGCAGGACACAGGGATGATGCCAGGATGCACCTTCTGACGCAGCGCAAACCAGCCCCATAAGGAAGGGAAGAGCGTCCTAAGGTTTCTGCCAAGTGTCTCTGCTAGAGCAATGCTCAGTACGGTGTAACAGGGGCATTCTCACACCCCTTTCCCCCATTCAGTCCACCTAGTGACATTCAGGACTCCATTTATTCTAAGGATTCACTTTCTTGAAATGAAAGAATTGCAAAAGCTAAGGAGCTGCTAAGGGTTCTCAGGATTCAGGGGGCAGATTTCCCCACCCAGAACAGGAATGTCCTCCAGAGTCTCAGGACAGATGGCCCGAGCATCTGCTTGGATATTTTTTCATCTCCTTCGTCTTAAAAAAGGACAAGAGTCTGTGCTATCAGCGGTAACCCTCAGATGTCCCTGAAGCCACTTGACTCCTCTGATGGAATGGCATGGCACTTCTGAGGAATTAGATCTTCCCAAGAGGTACATGCTACTGTGCTTCATGCAACCTGTAGATTTCAGAGTTAGAAAAGGCTTTGAAAGTTCTGGTAGCATTGTTTTAACTAGACAAAACCTGGGTACTTCAGAAATGCAAAAGTGTGACGTTACTGTACTGGTCAGTTTATGTGTTTTAGGGAAGGATCTGCAGCATGCCGAGGGTCTGAGTACTAAAGCCGACTCAGAGTGATCTGCCTGATTACAACCCTCCAAGAGCTGGGATTATAGGCATGCACCACCACACCCAGTCTCAATTGCTGTCTCAGCGTGCCCCTGGGGCGGGGCCGGCATGGCAGGCCCAATCAAACCCCGACCCTGCACCTGCTTGCAAGCGCTTTAATCCGCCAAGCTATTTGGCCAGCCCTTGTACCAGTTTAAAATGATCATCCCGTGATTGATGTCACTTTACAAAACAAAATTTCACTTTTGCTAACTTGTCTTTACTCACAATAATGTCGACTCTTAATTTTTTCTCCTTTTCCTATCCTATTAAATTGAACCTCATTGTCTTTTGTTTTTAAAAAGACTGATAAAAATTAAAATTCAAAAAAAGAAAAGAGAAATGCTAACACTGGAACTCTAGTGGATCAGACTTCTAAACTAGGACAAAAGTGAAAGCAATCCTTCCAAGCTTTCAGGGCTAGACAGAATAACAAAGTATATATGAAAGTCTACACAATGACAAACACAAACTTTTATGTCACATAGACAGGTAGATAGAGAGATGATAGATAAGATGACAGATGATAGATAGATAGATAGATGATGGATAGATAGATAGATAGATAGATAGATATAGACAGACAGATAGATAGAAATGCTCACCAGAAAAACGTCGTATTTTCTCCAACTTTTAATGTTAAACTTTAGACATAGATGGAATGCCACAATTTTACCTGAATCGGCTCCCTACTTCCAGGTAGCAGAGGAGCGCACGCAGCCTGCTTTTACACTGAGGACCTTAAGGTCAGCTGACTTCCCAAGACCACAGTGCAGGACAAGAGACTCCACCGGGTGACCCTGTTTCCGGGTGCAGCAACTCCCTCCCTACTGCACACTGCCCAGCCATATTTGTCACTCAGCTGACCTCTGTCCACTCGATGCAACTTTATGAAGTGTGTTTTTGCTAGCACGCATAAAGGAGAAGTTCTCACTGTGGTAAAGATAGAAGGTATCTATGCCGTTCACACAACGTGCTTAAATAAATGAATGACATAGGTAGGAAGTCAGAAATAGGTGGAAAGTTGCTTTGTCTCCACTTATTTCTAAGCACACATCTTCTGGAAGAGATTAGTTCTTTTATTGCTCTGTCCAGTTGATCCAAGAAATTAACTCATTGTGAAGCTTTACTCACCATGGTATGCAGAAAACAAGAAGCCAAACTTTTTGTAGTTTTTTTTTTTTTTTTTTTTGGATTGTGGCTGGCTTAGCAGCCTGGGAGGGTAAGGGAGGGACAGCATGTGTTACTGGGTGATAGAACTGTGGTCCCTGGGGTTGCCTAAGCTTGCCTAAGCAGGCGCATTACACCACTGAACCATCTTGCCAGCCCAAGAAGCCAAATATTTCAGGAAAAGTTTAATTGGAAAAAATTAAAATAAAAAGCTATGTGCTTTGGTTAAATAAAGTATTATGTACAAGCTATTATAGGTACTTTAATTTAATGTGCTACACCATTTGATATTCACAAATGTTCATTTCCTTCCATTTTTACTTAATATAAAATGTGAACATTCGTGGCCAGCCAGATAGCTCCCTGAACCAAAGCACCTGCTTAGGCTGACTCTAGGACTGGGCTTCAATCTCTGGCCTACTGGGCCAGCCTTATCCCCAGACTACACATCGGCCACTGAGACTGGGAGTGGTGGCCAGCGCCTGTAACCCCAGCGCTTGGGTAAGAGTCCGATCTATGTAGTCAAACTCTGTAGACCCTGTACTAAATACAGAGAAAAAGAAATAAAATAAAGTGTTAAAATTCAATTTGATGTCAATATATAATAACATTTAATATTTACAATCAAGGCCAGTGAAAATGTTCTCATTTTACAGATGGGAAAACTGAGAAGCGGGGCAGTTTGTTGACTTGGCCACAGTCGCATAGCCAATGAATGGGGACTCACACAATGCTCCAGGCTCTTCAGCCCACATACAAACAGCACCAACAGGGTCTTGGTGACAAGCAGGAGAACAGGGACAGACAGGAGCTCTTCCTGACCGCGTGATGGCAGTCGGCAATACGCAGGGCTGTCCTGTGACCCGAAGAGCGACAGCAACTCTTGGTTTCCGCTCCTGCGTGCGCCGTGTCACTCTTGTACATCCTGGCAGGAAGCACACAGCGTTCTTCTCTGCGCTTCACCTCCTAAACCTCCAGCCCCAACCTCATACTTCCCAGTGGCAAATTAAAGTTGAGAAAAATCAAAAGAGAGGGGGAATTTTCCGATAAGAATTTTGGGCTGTATTCTGTTAAAACAAATACAACAACAGCTTATGAATTGGTCTTAGTATCCACAACCATAAGGTCATTTCTCCATCAAAAAAACTGCAACTTTTTAATGCGTAAGCTATTATTTTAATAAACACCGAGAACTGCGTTCACATTTCAGTAGTTTTAAAAGCGCCATCTGAGACACGGAATAAGAAAGCACAACTCAACAACACGCTCACAGACTACACAGGTCCTCATCTGAGATGCCCATGGGACGATGCTCACCACCAGCCTCCTCCTGTGAGGGAGACCTCGGGGCAGCACCACAGCCCAGCAGAGCAGGACAGAGACCGTGACAAAGGCCAGCCGGGACCCCACGGTCCTGGATAAGAGACCTCACGAGGTCCCAGTGATTGCGTGTCTCGGCAGGCTTATGGCAGAGTGAGGCTAGATGACTTTCCCAAAGGACCACCAATGTGAGGCAAACTTTCCGCTCCTCTGATTGTGGTGATTGCTTGGTTGTGCTGAGACAGCGATCTAAATATTTGGGGCTGATAATCCGCACAGGGTCACAGAGCTCAACGAGTCACGGAAAACATGTGGCTCAATAAACATCGAAAGTAAAAGAACAATGACCTATACTGGGAAACAGAGGCACAGCAACTGTCTATCTGGTCCTCCACAGGGTTTAGATAGCCACCTCCAAAGAAACACGCTACAGGCACAGGGGGGACAGTGCACGGTGTGACACTTGAGCGGAGGTCCAAAGAACCCCATGGAAAGGAAACCTGATGGAGACCCAAAGCAGCACAACTCATGTCTGTGGACAGGACCAGTTTAAAGAGGGTAAATGTTGAAAGGAAGAGCCAGTAGGGCCGGGGAGATAGCTCAGTAGAATAAGCGCTTGTCTGATAAGCTCAGGGTCCTGAGTTCAACCCCGGTACCACAATAATTAATTAATTAATTAATTAACTAACTAACTAATTAAAAATGAAGAGCTGGAGAAGCGTCACAGTCTCAGCTGGCTCACAGGCTATACTGAGGGTCCCAGGAACAACTGTGAGATTTGTGTTTCAGAAAGACTATTAGCCATGAAGGAAGAGGGATTTAAAGTGTTTCATCCTCAAAAAAAAACGGATAGCCACATTATATAATGGGAATCTGATCTTTATTTTTTTAACTTTACTTTAAATAAAAACTAAATTTCAAAATAAAATAAGGAAACAGCAATAGTACACTGCATCTTGCTCTCTTCAAACTACCTTCTCACAGTGTAAGACACAAACCAGAAGATTCCTACAAAAACAGGAATAGCACATAGTAACAAAGCTTTCTTTTTGGTAAACTAAGATAAACTAGGAATATAAATGGAAGTCGTAACATGTATTTCAAGACATTTTTCAAGCAATGGAATATCATGTAATTTGCAAAAGTGTTTTAATTTCTCCCTACTTATCGTGTGGGGGGGAGGGTGGGTGGGTGGGTGGGTATATGAGAAACCACGTGAAAGTTTAGCTTGCCTGTCTGCCTTATTTCACTTTACATTATATTCCCAAGTTGTGTTTTTTACCTATGAATGCCTCAATTCATTCTTTGTTCATGTCAGAGTAGTGTTCCATTGTGAGAAAGTAAAAATCCAAAGAAATCTGAATGAGAGATGGTAAAGGTCCAAACTAACAAGATTTCACGCCATAACTACTGTTACTACTATGGCAAATCAGTGTTTCATCTCTGCAGCATATTGGGGAAAGTGGTATAGAACTGTAAATGAATAAGCACCATTTTTCAAAAATGTAAAAGATGCTAATGCAGTCAACATGTTGTCTTGGTTTTCCTTTTGAAATAAAATTAGAGGAAGATGCTTGAATATACAAAACAGATCTGTACAAATATCTCTCTCTCTCTCTCTCTCTCTATATATATATATATATATATATATATATATATATATATATGTGCATAGAAAAGATTCAAAGTTACATCAAAAGCAATTTTGGCTTTCAGGCTAATGGGATTAGATGCTTCTTTACATTTTAAAAATTCCTCTCCATGAACCCATTTATCTGAAAATTAAAACTTTACTCTTTCCAAACCAAGAGGAAAAACTTTGTAAAAAGTTAAGTGGAAAGTTCCCACCATTCAGTACATATTGAGTAGGGCATGCCATACTCAAAGACTGAAAATTTCTTAAATATAAGGACATTTTCGTATATAGTACAGCATAGAAAAAGATGTATGTAAAGTTATCATTTTCCCTGTTTTCCTTAGTGCTTTGACACCAATGAACAAAATGCCTCTTTGCTTCCTGAGCAAATGTTTGTGTTATGAGAACACAACAGGGTTAGACGCAATAGCAGGTCAACAGTTAAGTGCACGAGGTGCCCTTGGGAAGTCGGATGGCCTCAGAATGAAAGACAAGTGGAAGGAAACGAGAGCCGCAAGCCTGCGGACGAGCAGGGCGCACCTCCCTGCGTCCCTACCAAAGGCGAGCGCACCTGCAGTTGTACACAGAAGCTATGAATGATGTGAATTCCAAGCCCCATAAGGGTGGAGCGTCCGAGACTCACTGCATCATGCTCATAGGTTCGGATCCCTTCTCATGCAAGAAGACGAATTCGCTGCTGAAACGCTCAAGGCTTTTTCACTGCTATAGATCACCAGACCTCACTAATAAATCTTATACAATAAAGCAATAAAATTGATGCTTCTAGCTTGACTTGTCTGACTACTAGCAAATTTATTTTTGCAAAATGCTGTTTCCGTCACTGGGTCCCTCGCCCTTGGTCTGCATCTCTAATGGCACTGCTGTGCTCCTCATCACTCTCCCTGAGGAGCAAGCAGGATTCCTTTTATCAGTAAGAGAAAAAAAAAAAAATGAAGGAAATAGATTTTTTGTGCTTTTTTTCTGTGTATGTGCATATGTGTTTTTATTGTTTCTTTTTTTTCATTTCTTTGTTTTGTCTTCTTCAGACAGGATGTCCCTATGCCGTTTAGGCTGGCCTTGAACTCACTTTTGTAGCCCAGGCTGGTCTCAGACTCACACTGATCCTCCTGCCTCTGCCTCCCCAGTGCTGGAATTAGAGGCGTGCTCCACCATGTCCATCTGGAAATACATTTTGTAGCCTCCCTGATTTCTGAGGACATGACACTCCCAGAAACTCCTTGTCTGTTTCTGTTTGTCATTTCTCCGGCACTTTCTCCCCATTGTTGTGGGTTCCCACGGGGGCACTGTGCACACATGGGCATGCCTCAGCCCCTGCCAGGAGCGTGTCTCTCTTGCCTCCCCTCCCCTCCTGAGAAAGTGATCCCTCTCTACTTATACTCTTGATCCCTCTCTACTTATACTTTGGGTTTTTCCTATAAGGAGCGAAACTTCTTTGCTCCTCTCCCAGTCAGGAGTCATGGACCCTTTCACTTCCCAACTATTCCCAGAGAAAGGGGAAGGAAAGGAAAATTGGCTTGGTACAAAAGAATGTGTTTGCTTTTTCAATTAAGATTAGTTTTTTCCATGCAAAGACAGATGCTAAATCCCAGAAGATACTGTACCAGGTCAAAGAGTCATTAAAACATATTTTACGAACACTAGATTTCATAAATTCCATTAATTATAAAGTTAGGCATGCTTAAAATCTTTAGACGCTACAAATAAAATGTTTCCTTTAGGGAAAAAAAAAAAAAAAAGAGTTTGAATCAGAAACTACAAATCCTCATTAAAATAGTATGTTCTGTGTGACCCAAGGTTGCACCCAGATCCTGAGCCTCTTGCTCTTCACAAGGACGGGAAGGAGGGAGGGAGGGAGGGAGGGAGG
>PVJA010034534.1:0-22479 GCA_004027025.1 Myocastor coypus | reverse complement strand
CACTCTATAGAATGATTGTGAGGACAATATGCAATATGTCAACTTTCAAAGAAAAGAAGGGGGAAAAGCAAAAAAGAAGTAATGTTGATTTAGAAGGGTTAATGTTTAATTGTTTGATCAATCTTATATACCTATATGTATTAATCTAAACTGATCTGATGATGAAAATATGTAATATAGCCATTGTTAAATTTAAACAATAAAAAATTGAAACTTGAAAAAAATAAAATAAAAAATAAAAAACAAAAGTGACCTCAAGACCAGCCTGAACTGCATAGTGAGACCATCTCTCAAAAAGACAAACAAACAAACAAATAAATAAATAAATTTTAAAAAAAACAATGAATATAATGTTGTTTGTATGGTTTCTATTGGACTGTCACGAGCTGAATTGTGTTCCCGTAAAATGTGTATGTTGAAGCTTTAATGCACAATGGTACTATGAAGGAGACAGGATCCTTACAGAGCTAATTAAGATGAAATGAAGTCCTAAAGTTGGGGCCCTAATCCAATAGAGCATATGTGCTTATGAGAGGAAGAAGAAGTATTAGGATTGTGTGTATACAGAGAAAAACCACGTGAGGATACAGCAAGAAGTTATTCTTCTGCAGATTACAAAGAGGGACCTCTCCACAAACCACCCTTGTTGAGAATCTTGGTCTTGAACACCTAGCCTCCAGATTTCAAGAAATAAATTTTTGTTGTTTAAAACCACATGATTGATAGTATTTTGTGAGGATAGCCAGGGCCGACTAATACCACAAGGCAAAAAAGTCTGTGCCATCATACACAAAGGCATTATAATTAATGGAATAAGTGCTCTGTGGCACAAAGGTGATGTTTGTATCATTGGAGGCATAAAGGCACCTAATGGTTGGTATAGAATTGCAGTCAAAAGACCAGTGTAAGTTAGGAGTATATGCTAAGAAACAGCTGAGAGAGGGAAGCAAAGCATAGCTGACTTAAGTTTTTAAGTGTGTGCTCAATACAAATAAGAAATGACTCTAGGGCAACTGTATGGCCTTAGTAGAAATATAGCCAGTGGGAGAGGCAGCCCATAGTACATGGGAAGAGTTAATTAGGGAGGGTGCTGGGGTCCAGGGATTCCTACAGGACAGCTAAGAACAGAAGGACAGAAAAGAAATCATGAATCAAAGTCCCTGGAGAAATCTAAGGATCAATATTTGGAAGATCAAGTTTAAATGTCAATTCCAAATTGCTGGGGCAGGAGAAAAGTAGAAGAGCTAGAGATAAGAGTCAAGAACAGGAGAAATTGGAGCATGCAACCATAGAAAGCTACAGAGAATGACACTGAATTATTTGCCATTCACTTTCCTTTGTCATTACATGCTACATAGCTAGTATGGCTGTTGACAGTTGCAAGGTCAGTCACAGCGGTCCCAAACCTGTGTTTTATGTTAATATGAAACAGTTAACACCCAAAGCATCACGATACACTTTGAAATGAGCAAAAAAATTCATAAAAAACAGAATTCAATAGATTTTTTGAATAAGCCTGAATAAGTTGACCCTGAATGGTTGCTCATTGCTCTCAGATCTGGCGGAAACAAAGTTACAGTAAGTGAACAGGTCACCGACCCTACCAGCACTCCTGCCAGCACAGCCAACATTTCCACCTGGCTGTACTTCTGTGGATTACACTGAAGGTCAGCATACCTCTCCATCAGGGTTAGCTGATAAATATAGTAGATTTTGTGGGCCATATGGTCTCAGTTACATTTCCGAGTCCTCTCTATTTTAATTTTCCTTTTGTTTTTCTTTTTGGTAATAGTAGAGAGATCAAACCCAGGGACTTCTCACTAAGCTGCATCCACAACCCTTTTTAAAATTTGATTTTAAGTAAGGATCTAATTAATTTATTAACTTTCCCAGACTGGATTTGAACTTACAGTTCTCTTACCTCAGCCTCCCAGAGCCCACCTCTGCTTTTATAAAACAAAAGGAGGCACTGGCTAAGTATAAACAAAAGAGCTTAGTTATGTGTCAATAAAACTACAGAGATGTCAAATTTTTAATTTCATACCATTTTAAAGTGTTGCAACATGGTACTTTCATTTTAATTTTGATTTAATCATTTAAAATGTAAAAACCCTTCTTATGATGTGGGCCATCCAGAAACAAGGGAAAGGCCATGTTTGTCTCTTGAGAGATACTTTGGTGAACTCTGAAATAAAAAAAACACGTGACTCACCAACATTTGTGTGACATTGGTATTGCATGGGGTAACACTGTGATATTTGTTTCTATGATATAACCCAAAAGTTTGGTTATACCATGAGGTGACTTGAGTTTTATCAGTGTTATTATCCATTTATGACAATTGGAGAGTTTATAAAATAACTATGCTTTTAATTGACTCCTTTGTTTCTGATGCTGTTAAGTTTTATGGCCCTTTTGACAAGCTAAAGATAATTAAAGATCATTGCTTTACTCTTTCAGTTTTCTCTTCATGAAGTATCTTGAGCATTTTACAAAATCATCACTTCTGTCAATGCTTCTTTAGTCTAAAGTCACCAGCACCTCTTGCCTGGATCACTTTAATACCCTCTCAACTTTATTTTCCTTTTATACACTCTCCATAGAACAGCCAAATAACCCTTTTAAAATATAAATCAGGTTACATTACTTCTCTGCTCAACACGCTAGAGGGTCTCAAATAATGTTTTTACTAGATCTCTCCCTCCTGTCTACAGGAGCCTTTCTCTACCTTTCTGGTGAGCTATCGAGCTAGGGTTTACATGGCAGAGCTCTAACTAGAGAGCACTCAAGTGATCAACACTCATGGAAATGCAGAGAGAGAGAGAGAGAGAGAGAAAGATGCCAAACTGGCCAGCAAATGTCTTGACTGACTGACTTCATGGCAAGTGCAGCTGGCATAGTCCTTTGGAGTTGATCTGAATAAAACCTAGATATTGGGCGTTTATATTCCCTTATCCTCAGTTGCTAGGTATAGGCTATTTTGGGAAGAAGTAAGACCTTGCTTAGGTGGCTCTTGGCAGCTGGGACAGTACGTGAAAGAGAATATCTGGTGGCTGTCTTACAAAGCATTCTCAACAGTTAGGGAAACAAGGCTTCCATCAAAGTGTGACCTGGTCAGCACATCACAGTGGCCAGCTTGCTCTCCTAGCCTATCTTCTGTTATTCCTCCATTGAGTCAATCAGTTCCAGGTAAGCTAGCCTCCTTGCTGTTCCTAAACAATATCAAGTACAACCATGCCTCGAGGACTTTGCCCTTGCTATCCATCTTTCTGGCAGTATCTTTCCCCAGGTATCTGGTTAGATCTCCACACTTCATTCAAGTCTCTTACCAAATCTAGCAACGTCAAAGGAAGAGCTTGTGTAGTAGCCCTTTCTAAAGTAGCAATTCCCATCACCTTGTCATTTTTTTTTGTTTATTTATTTTCATATTTTAGGGAAAGGTCTACAGGTTGTTCAGGGCCTCATTACTAGTTCAGACTCATAGTGATCCACCTGTTTACAGCCTCCCAAGAGCCGGGATTGCAGCCACGTGCAACTCTTCCAGGTCTTAATTGTTGCCTTGGTGCATGCTGGGGGCAGGCCTGGCACAGCAGGTCCAGTGATTGAACTTTCAGCCCCTGCGCCTGCTTGCAGGCACTTTAGTCCACTGAACTATTTGGCTGGCCCTCTATTTTATTTTTAAAATACTGTTTTATGCTATCTTATCTAGAATGTATTTCTGCTTCCTCATTATCTTTCTCTTATTAGAATGTAAGTCCTTTGAGAGCCATATTTGATCTACCTCATTCACTGTTCTAGCTCCAAAGCCTAGAGACAGAAAACTTTTCTTGATAAATGATTACTGAATGACCATATAAAAGAATGAGTTGATTGATATGGATGCATTCTAGTACTAACATTGATAGGACCAGATTTTGTTTATTCAAATGCAAGTATAATATCTTCTCTAGTTTGAAACAAATACTCCTACACACACTCACGCATGCCCACATGCACACACACATGCACACACACACACACACACACACACACACACACACACACACGCACACACAAATGGGAACTACAACCTCCTCCTTGGAACATGAAAGTCAGGCTCTACTCTCATTTTCACAGCCAAGGCTGCCTTTTCAAAAGAGTTTTCTCCTCTACTAATCCCTTACCCAGTTCTTTCTTTAATTCATTTGACACTCAATCCCAAAACAACTTCCTCTGACCTTGTTGCATGAATCTTGTTGGGACGAAGAGAGAAGAAGCAAAGAATGGGAAAGTATGCAGTATGAGTACTAGTCTAACAATGATATTGGACCAATGACATCAACAATCTATTCTTTCATTCTTATTTTTCCTAATTTTAGACTGAAGGCTACACCAACAATCAGTCTTCATTTTAACTGTCTAATTACAAAATTGATCTGATTAAATAGCATTCAAAGCAGTTTGAACAGAGTACGAACTTTTGTTCCTCTGATATGGCACTGAATTTCAATTTTACATAAGCCATGTATTCTCTATCTTACTGCAGGAAGAATGATGCCTATTGTGTCATTCACTGCTGTTGTGCTATTTAGGTGATATGAACCAATGTCATATGTATGCAGCATGTACTTTTAATTAAAGACTCCACAATGTCTCTGAGCTTATAAAGGATAATGTGATTTGTTCATCATAAAGGGATGATAATGTAATATCATATGAAAAAGGCTAACAAATAAAATCAGTTAAAATGTAAGAGAATCTAGAATAAAAATTGTTCATGAGTAGAACACAAAATACTGTGGGGTAAATGAAACTTAAAATATTTAGTCTCATTAGAGTAGGGAAGAAGACCATGTATCAACTTAGATTTTTTACCATGGAAATCAAATAAAATTCTCTGTCTTCTTTAAACAGAAGAAAATTTCACTGAACATGTATTGCAGCTATTCAATAACTCAGAAGCCATAGAGTTGTCTCTTATTACAGGAATTAGGACTATGAAGAATTGAAGAGGAAGATTTCTTCCATTTCTATGATCATTGGTCACTACAGTCTTCAAGGTAAACTGTGTTACCACCTCCAGAATAAATGTTCATGCAGAAAACTTCTGCATACTATGGTGCTTCTTCCCATTATTAGTTTATAATTGATGTAGCTAGGTCTTATGGCAGCACTCTTGCTCCAAGGAAGGCTGGGAAAAAATTACTGTATGATATTTTGGCTTTTATATCAGGTACCTCTTTAAGCCGAGGTTGACGCATGCTTGGAATTGAAAACCAACAAACAAACAAAAATGCTAACAGATGTTAACACAACTGAAAAATAGTAAATCCTGTCATAGTCCTTTTAAAAGCTTGAATTTTAGCATTAAGTGAGGTTCACAAATTCATAAGTCAATCAACACTTATAGCCTTTATATGCTTTGTATTGAGGACTGTTCAAATTCTTGTTTTTTTTGTTTTTGTTTTTGTTTTCGTCTTTTTGAGACAGGGTCTCTCCATGCAGTTCAGGCCTCCCTTGAGTTCATTTTTGTAGTCCAGGCTGGTCTCAAACTTGCACTGATCCTCCTGTCTCAGCCTCCTAAATGCTAGGGTTACAGGTGTGCGCCACCACACCCAACTGAGGACTGTTCAAATTCTAAATGAAAAAAAAAAACACAATTCTTACCTGAAGAAACTTCTTCCTAAAGGGTAAAATAGAGTCAAGAGCAGTAAAATTCAGGGACAAGTTAATTCTAGGCCATTCTTAAATATAACACGTAATGTTTTTTTTAATCACTCTCATTTGAGGGAGGCAGCCACATTTGGAACACAATTTGTTATATTGTTCATGTCCAATAAATATTTTTAATAATGAGTGCTTCTAGAGGAATAACATCCAACAGTATTCCAGCAGATGGTAAAACATTTTTTGCACATTTAATTTCTGCCAAAACAACCCTTTATCTTGCTTGCAGTGGAAAATCAAACAGAAAATCAGAGACAGCTAGACAAAGCATGAGAAATGTCTGGCCTGAGCTGTGGAGGAGGTCTATTCATTTACCATGATTGGATTAACTGTGTCTTTCTTTTAGTTCTCATGAGGATGGATGATAGAGAAACTCTAGGGCATACAGGATGTACACTGCATTATCTCTTGAGTTCCCAGAGCTATGGGGGAAAACAGCAACAATCTCTTATGTAGAGTAAACTTGTTTCTTAGATCATGAAGTAACATCAGAGAATTTCTCATTTGAGTATAGTCCTGTCAAGAAGCAATCAGGCTCTATTCTAATTTTCCCCAATTTACTGAAAAGATAATTGTGGTAGAAAAGAAAAAAAAATTGAGTCATGTACCTGAGATTAGAAATTCAAGCTGCTTCACCAGGCCAGTTCATGTCTTAGTTTTATTCTAAAATGTACTCTTTTCAAACACTCCTGAAAGATGCTGCAGGGTAAGGAAAGCCCGGAAAGATCCTGTTCTTATAATTCAAAGATGAAGATGGGGAAATTCCATAAATTAGTGTAGTTTGTTCTATTTAGTATGGTGCTAAAAGCTTCCTGGCATATCATTATGGTATAGATGAAAATAAAAAGGGCTTGGTGCTCTCTCCAGGTTATACATCCACTAAACACAGCAGGTGTGTGTGTGTGTGTGTGTGTGTGTGTGTGTGTGTGTTATAAGCATATTAGTATACATGGGTATGTGCACACCAGGAAACATGCATTATTCCCATAGTGGAAAATGAAATGAGCTTCCTGTCATGTGGCTCCTCATACTACTTCTCTATGTTGATTCAAAGGTTTTTTTTTTTTTTCGTATTTTTTTGACAACCACTTTAAAGTAGGAAATTGAGGCAGAGGTTGACTCCTTACTGGCATCCCAGCCATCACTGATGTCTGATCTTCCAACTCTCCTTTTCTTCACAAGAGTAGGGTCCGTCGCTGGGCGTGGTGGTGCACCCTGTAATCCCAGCACTCTGGAGGCTGAGGCAGGAGGATCTATGTGAGTTCCAGACCAGCCTGGGCTACAAAAGTGACCTCAAGGCCAGCCTGAACTGCATAGCGAGACCCTGTCTCAAAAAGACAAAAAAAAAAAGAGTAGTGTCCCTCTGTATACTATACATAATGTATTTTTCTTTTCATGTAAGGCCAGTATTGCTTCACATTTGTCTCTGATTCCTAGCTTGAATAAATGGATGAAAAATGTACATTTGTGAAAAGTGTTTTTCCTTATCTGCTGTTTATTTTGACTTCCTGACTTTAATCCTACTGCACAGAGCTCTTACTAATTTATTTATCAAAACTACCAGAGTAATCGTTCATACTCCACATCTCTTTCAAGACAATTTCGTTAAGAAAAACATCTGTGAAATTGTCTTTTAAAGCAGAAGATAGCACAAGTGTAAGTTGTTACAGACTAGTTGGGGCAAATCAGGATCATAAACCTTTTGGCAATGAAAAAGAGATTGAGAGTATGAAATCTATTTTGCCTACTAACTTAAAGGAAGAGGAAATCAACATGCATATTTATTTTGTGTACATTTCTCCAAATGAAGGGGAGATTGGTTTCATCATTAGAATTTCTGAAAAGCTCTGACTCTGAGAACGGTTATCAGCCTCCTGTTCTTGTTTCCTGAATTAAACTTTAGAGCCCCTGCAAGTAAGGCTATACCTTATGCTTTCTTTGACCTTATGGTAGTTTCCTAACAAATGTCAACTGTCTGCAGAAGGGTTTACCCAAGTCACTGGAGGGCAAGAAGAAAGAGCTGGAGGAGCTAGATCTCACTGTATGCACGCTGGTTCAGGCCTTGCCCCATCACTCTGACTCATATCTCTCCATGTTGTAATCCATAGTCATGTTTTCCATTTAGGCCTATAGTCAGTTAATTACAATCGGAAAATATATATTTTTTTGTCTTTTTGAGACAGGGTCTTACTATGCAGTTCAGGCTGGCTGGCCTTGAGCTCACTTCCATAGCCCAGGCTGGTCTCGAACTCGTACTGATCCTCCTGCCTCAGCCTCCCGAATGCTGGGATTACAGGCGTGCGCCACCACGCCCGGCTAATGTTGTTGTTTAAAATCACACAATTTTAAAAAAATCAAATCGCACAGTTGAGGGGACTTTCTTAATGTTTAAAGTGGTTTTATGCTGAAGAGAAAGGAAAGTAAACCAAAGAATCACCCCAAAGAGCCTGCTACAAGGACTTCAAAGATATGCATGAATTAGAGCAGCGACAAAAAACTTTTTAGAGGCGGAGTGTCCAAACTGCAACCTCAAAGCCACTTATTTATCAGAAAGTGATGACACTCCAATTACACTTGAATCGTGAGGTTTCAGTTTAGACAAAACAACTCATAAATTAACATCTTTTGTTTTAAAAGGAAAACACAACAGCACAGGTGCTGTTGGTTTGCCAGCACTAACCGAGAGGCAGAACAGTTACCTAGACGGAAGTGATTTATCTAACCTGTTGGAGAGTGAATCAAAGGATGATCAATGGGCTGAGCCGCCCCCTACTCTCATTCTCCCCTGCCCTCCTAAAATGCCATTAGTGTCATCGTTTTCATCTTCCCATATTTTGATAATTTTTCTCATTCTTTTAACAGTGTCATTGATTTCACTAATGAACAGAGTGCTGAAAATTTGCTCATTTGCAAACCTGTGGTTTCATAGCCAAGCTGCTGCTGTTTTTTCCCAGATGACACTCTCAGAATTCAACGCACCCACAAACACAGCAATCCTCATAGGATAGAAATGCATTCATGGATGGGAAATGAAATTGCAAGTTTATGGAGTGTCATTTCCTATCTGGGCAGCCACATTGTGCCTGTCTTTGCTTCAAACAATTAGCAACATTATTGTTTTGATTTTTAAAAAGTCAATTTCATGAACATTTTAGCCTTTCAGGACAGGCCCTTCCTTTCCTCTAATGATGAAACAGAAACAATTCAGAATTCACAGAACTGTCATTAGAATTTTGAGATACAGGATTGGGAATATTGACTCATTTGTAACTCTGTATCTGAAAGAATAAACCTATTGCTTTGATATTTATTTCAGTTCTCTATTGCTATATAACAAGCCCCTATAAGTCTTAGTGTCTGAACCCCCCCCTGAGAAAGAAAGGTTGTGCTTGGTGGAGGGTTCTTCTGTTAGACATCCTCAGGGCCATAAATGTACTGAATTCAGCAGGCAGACTGGTTGTGCTGGTCTTAAGCAAGACAGTGGGATAGCTCAGCTCCTCTCTTCCACTGAGTGATATCCTTTGGCCAATGGCCTTTCCACATTGTCTCTTCATCCAGGTGGTCTTTCCAGCATAGCAGAAAGACTTCTTTCATTATATCCTGGTCTGCTAACAACACAAAATAAAAGTAGTTAGTCACATCTAAGGGTTACATTCTGAATCTTCACAGCACAACTTCTGCTTATTCTTTTGGTTTAAGCAAATGCTGGCCCAGCCCAGCTACAAGTGTAATATAGAAGCACAGCCTTAGAGCCAGGGCACACACATCTTTTCATACACGTGTGCATATGTGGATGTATGCAGGTATATGTTGGAGATATTCAGGAAAATTGAGAGTTTCCAATGGCTGCTGTATGAAGAATAGTAAGATCTGTGTCCAGCATACAGAGACAGAAAAAACCCACCCTAAAGACAAGACAGCTGAATTATAGGTTTGACATTACCATGTTACATAATCTCTTTGATTTTTTTTTAGTATATTCATCTGAAAAATAGGAATAATTATTTTCATGTCCACCTACTTCAAAGTATTATTATATTAAGGAGAGATCTGTGAAATCTTATTTCAAAATGTAAGTCACCGTGTAAATGTAAGCTGCTATTAGAGAGGATGATGTATCACATGACTGTCATTTTGCATTTTGTTTTGAGGTCTCTGTGCTTTTTGAATTATGCTTGTAATTTTGGATGAGTATTCTTTCAGCTAATGTTGAGTGTGACAAAAATAGAAATGATTCTTCACTTCTTATTATATTTAATTTCTTTCTTAGCTAATAATTTAGATAATGGCTTTACATTTACAATAGAATATTTGGCTATTATATTACTCATGGATTAATTTTACTGATAAACATTATGTACCTTGTGATTAAATAATTTTTCATGTCGTTTTTCTAACAGTGTGAGATGAAGATAATTTCCTGCTTAGAGTCTTAGAGAATGCTCATTAATAATTTAGGTATTTATAGAATGTCCATATTTATTATTTTTCCACCATTCAAGACCGTATAATTTAGCAATTTTCACTAAAAATAGAAATGACAGAACTTTAGTAGGATCCAAGATATCACACTGAAACTTTCTCCGAATTAGCATTTCAGGCCTCAGGCTCTGCCAAGTGGTAGGATGAGGGAATTCAAAGACAAACTTGGGTCCTCCTCACCTGCACTGAGGACAGCTTCAAAAATTTGTCGACTGTTTCCATCTGTGACTGGAAGACCATGGAAGTGTGAGACGAAGGTTGGTACCCTGTGTCTATGCCTCGCCGACAGCCCTTCCAGTGTCACTTCCAGCTGGTGTCTTGTAATGCTTACTTGTCCTGTCAAGAGTCATTGCTGGAAAGTATAGGCTACTATTTATTTCTCGTGTGCCTCCCAGTGAAACCTAACATCAGCATAAACTGAATGAGTTATTGACGTCAGCTTTAACAAAAGGGAAAATTACTTTCCACCTGGTGTCCCTGCCTCAATTTATATTCAATTATACGTGCATTTTAAATAACTGCAGCTAAAGATTTCAAATTTTCAAAAAATTGTGAAGAGATGCAAGAAAAACATTTCCTTTTGCTACATTATTTGTTTCTTTTCATGCCTCCACCCCTCCCTTCCACATACTTTGTCTCTCTTCTTTGCTGTCTCCCTTATTTTCCTCTCTCATGATAATTGGAAAGTGAGGTAGATGGAGGGAATGGAACATTCATTCACATTATTGTTTAAAGTTGTTTATTCCTTAACATTAATATACTGACATAAACACGGAAATAGAAGAAACCTGATTTGCTTGTAAAATCAGCAAACTTGCTACACCAAATCTGAAAGTTTGGCTTATAAGTGATAGCAAACAAATATAAGGTCTATATAGAAGTCTTTTGCCCAAGGGATTGTTCACTAATTATTTTTTACTACTCTGTGGGTTGTCTTTTTACTTTGTTGTTGATTTCCTTTGATGTGTATAATCGTTTTAATAAGCCAAGATACCAGTTGTTAATTCTTTGAATTATTTCCCACGTGATTTAGCTTTTGTTTATGAACTCTCTGCCTACCCCTATGCCTTCAAAATTTCTATACAATGGGCTAGTACTCAGTTATAGTACTTGAGACATTTTTAGGGAAATGTATGCAACTTGAGTCCATACTAATAAGTGAAATAAATCTGTCTTTGATATAAACATCATATTGTCTCACTAGTGTGAGAAACTGAAAAAGTAAATAAGATCCAATATGTACAAAGATATTGTGAGATGGGAATAAACTGTTCAAAAACAAAAAGGAACTATAACAGGGAAAAAGAGAAAAATATACATATGCACACACAACAGTTACTCTATTGATTGCTTTTAGCTTTCTGAAAAGAAAGGTTTATTCTTATATTGTTTGATCCATTTTTCACTTGCATATATTAAAACATGAGCAACCATTTTGAAAAAAGCAATATGCACCCTACTAGCCATTAATACTCTCCTAAAACCTTGTTTCCAAATTGTGTATGATTGGTTTTATTCGTTATTTTTATTTTTTAAATGAAAACTAAAATAAAAATAAAATGCAAGAGAAACTGCAAATATAATGAATCCATTTCTGATGCATGATCTCAAACCTTACCACTAAAGGAGAAAACAAATGACACTAACTAAATTCTCCTAGGCCACACAGACTGCAAGTGCAGAGCTGAAATTTTAACTCAGCCTAGTTCCCAAGCCCATGATAGTGAATTTCTAATGAAATCTCATAGGTTGCAGGAAGTTGGCTCATTGTTTTCTTTGTAAAAACAGATGTAGCTCTGTATTTACAGAATCATTCATTTAATTTAGCATATTATAAAGTTTCTTTTTAAAAGTGATTCCATAGTGGACACAGAGAAATTCTCACACACAAGCTGGACATGGGCTGGTTCAGAGAGGATTGGTAGGCACAGTGAAAGGTTACAAGGATAGCCAATATTTTGGCCCTAGCCCTTTGAGGTCACTGAGAACTCACGACATAAGCGAACCTGTGTTGTAACATCCTATAACTCAGTGGTGTCCCAAGTTTTCTGTTCAGTGAGATTATAGGGCCACAGAGGAAAGGTATTGATGATATATAGTGTGCCTAAGGAGAGTCACCTAGAGATAAAACATTCTTTCAGGCTTTCACAGAGAGCAAAGTGGTCAAGCAATGGCCATGACTCATCCAGACTGCTGACACTGAGAATAGCTCTAAAATTCTGTACATAGTTTCAAGGCAAATCCTGAGGGAATTTGACTGACCTTGTCAGATACAGAAGTTCATGTTTTGTTATACAGGTCTTGCTTTAACCACAAGGCATAAAAAGTAAAGCCAGATTAGTATGCTGAGCTTTAAAAGGCTCAAGTCAACAGCTTCTGACATTGCCAGCTCTGCCAATAACCCAGTACTATTATGGAATATTGCTCTATGATAAAACTACTTTCTGTTAGTTCAATGAGAAGAAATATTTGTACCAATAGTGTTTAAAAGAGTTATCATGTCTGCATATAGTGCTCTGAACAACTACTATGAAGACAACAATATGCAATGTACTATTTGTTGTATGCATCCTAGTAATCCATTATAAAACTCTCTCATTGCTATTTCTTTCTCATTAATATTAATAAAAAATAAAAAAGGATTCCATGGCTCCCAAATACTAAGAAATCTTACACTTTTTAGGGACATTGTTTAAGTCTCATGCATCTTACTCACACCATCTACTACTGAAGAGTATTCCATTTAATTCAGAGATTTTTTTTTCAGTTAGACCAGGGTTCGAACTCAAAACCTTGCAAATGCTAGGCAGGCACTTGTGCCACAGAGACATCTCCCCAGCCCCAGAGATTTCTTTTTTACTTCAGAGATTATTTGTAATCTCATTTCCTCTATACCTTTCTGTAGTTGTTTATTTACTTCGGACACTATTAATCCATAGGTTTCAGCTGTGATTTCCATTTTCTTCTACGTTAGTGTCTGCTGTATTTGTTTTGGGTGGGCTCGGGTCCTGAGATTGAATTTTGCTCTTTGTCTTTGTCATTATTTACAGCACTGTCCTCTGCCAGTTGGTGTAAAGTTTGGTGCAGTTATACTTTTAGCATAATTCTTACCCAAAAGAGATTATATGGCTAAGGCAATTATAGTTTTGTATTTACAGAACTACAGTTGGGAACACTAATAGTTGGTAGTGATATTTAGCAGTTGACAAGCTTTTGTAACTAATGAGTTTGTATTTCACATAAGAAGAGTAATTCTTATTCTGTGTAGCTAAGCAGATATAAATTGGGAGTTGGTTCACTTAAGTTCTGTCTGATTACCTCCCTTTGACATAGCTAGGACTGATGGGGTCAAAAGATGAGGTCAGTCTGTTGGGCCATGTGGAGCAGAAAGTCACTCCAGCATAGTGTGGAGGTGCCAGGGGATATCTCACTTAAATGGTAGCTTTCACTATGCAAATTTATGACATATGGGAATCAGACGGGCATCCTAAAATTGGCTTGAGCATGTACTTTCTACAAAAGAGGAAAGGACAGTAATTGTAACTCTCAATATACCATCGAATACTTTACTCAATCACTTTTACATTTTCACCATCACCAACCTCTGCTGTTTTACTGAAAATTTTAGATTTACTCACATGAAAACAAACTTTTCACCCCATTATCATTTCAGTTTGTATATTGGTTAGGTGGAAGGCCTATCCAAGCACAGAAATTCACTTTCTTGCTAGAAAAAATAGTCACATCAAAAAGAAGTGCTGGAAGCCATTGGGTTTTAAGTTCAAGTCCACCCTGGGACCCTGTTTCAAAATAAAAAAATAATAATAAGCCAAAGGGATCAACCATATACCTCAGTGATAGAGTGCTTGCCTGGTATGTGTGGAGGCCTGAGTTCAGGACCCTGTATTGAAAAAAAGGAAGAAAAAGAAAGAAAGAAAGAAAGGTAAACAGAGAAAGGTAAGAAGGTAAGAATAAAAGAAAAGGAAAAGAATTCTGCAGAAGTAAAAGAAATCAAATTCTGGTTAAAACATTTGACCACAAATGACAGATTTTTGCAGGACACCACACGTGATGCTCTGTGCACCTAGTGGTTGGGTACAGCATAGGGTCTAAATCTGCTGCCTGACCATATTCTTCAGTTCGAGAGACCAGAGTTCAAGTTCTTGTTTACAAAGTGTGAGATTTCTTGCAAATCATATTCCTTAAAGTAATTTTACCTATAGTGAGGTTATAAAAGTTATTTCCTTACAGAGTTCTTCTGATGAGTCAGTGAGATAATATATTGGAAAATCTTGGGCCCAGTGGGATAGCTCAGTGGTCTAAAGCGCCTGCTTGGGAAAGCTTGGGTGGTTTCAGGGACATCAGTTCGATCCCCGGCACCACATGCTGCGCCAGCCCTGCACTCGGGTAATGCTGAGCCTGCCATAAAAATGAGTGAATAAACAAAGGTTCTGAAACAAGAAAAAAAATAAATAAATAAAATTTAACAAAAAGGAAAATCTTAGCCAAGTTCTTGGCATGATTTTTCTTAATTCCTCAAAATTAAGTGATAGAATTTTTGAATAATATTTTTCAAGATAAATTATCTTTATATGGTAAGATTGTCCAAAGAATATAATCTCAAAACACCCGCAAATTTAAATCTCTAGAATATATATAACACAGTTACCTCTATTTAATGATGCTTTTCATAACCTTCCTCAAATCCACAGTCTATTTTTGTCAAGTCTTTTTCAAAAAAGTACATATTCAGAAAAGTACATAAATGCAAATAGCATATAAATGTTATTCACTATCTCAAATATAAATTAAGTATTATCTTAGGATTTGTTTATTTCAGTAGTCTTTCCTAAACTTATTTTTTTGAAAAACGTGTATGTCTTGAAGTAAATCATTTAGTATTAAGTTGATCTTTGTTAACACTTATATACTTTGGACTAAAATACTTTATCTCTCAATGATATACATTTTCTGCATCTCAACTCAAATAATTAGGTTCATTTCCCATTTTTTTAGAACTCAAGATTATTTTAATCCATTTTTTGGTAATGTAACCTTAATTCTTACAGTTGACTGAGTTCTAAAATGGTCCAATTTTTTCTGCTGTTTCCTATTAATGTGACCTTGCAACTCTTGTTCTGTAGTTTCACATGAAGAGCTGAGGTACTTATCCTGTTATGCGTATGGTCATTTCAAATATTCTACTTGCTGAGAACAGAGTAAAATTTGCTTGGAATGTGGAGAACATTTTAAGAACTGACATGTAAAGAAGCATTCTTTGTTTGGCCCATCTATGATCAAACATATCCTCGATGAGCTTTACATGACTTTTGAGAAATTTCAGATCAAGACGAGACCCTGAGCAGTATGTTGCTCCCCAAGATTGTTGGGAATCTTGGTGAGGCCAACCAGCTAGGATGCCTTCAATATATATATATCTGGAATTAAAGTTATCTTTAGTATTTGTTCACTGTATGCCTAACTTGATCTCTTTTCTACAATCTGAAAGGCAAAGGTGGCATTTGTTGTTGCAGCAGAATATGGAATGAACGCATTCCATCATTATGAAATTTCTTATGCCTCTGCACCGTAGCCCTTTGGGTTCTTGGTGTCATATATCCCTGCCATGTTCACCCTATCATTGTCTGACACATAATGTTGAATTTGACAACTTGTTGCATTAGACCACAGTCCTTAGGCAACCACAATAGGACAAAATCTGGTATATAGCAAGGAGAATATATATGCTTTTGGATATTTCTGTCATATTAAATTTTTCAGTGTCTTCTTCTTTTTGTCCTTAACTTCTTAGACAACAAAGACAGTGACAGAAGTTTACACCTTAAGGCTTCATGAAATTCTAGTGAAGCTAGGAAGAAAAATGAACACAAGGAAGGTAAAAAGAAGAGTGAATAGAAGATGATGCTTTACTGGATTGACTGCAGAACATGAAATAAGTAATTAAATCAATTAAAATATGTTTACTTTGCTGAGGTAGAAAGGAGAACAGTGATCTTTCACCATCTCTATTCTCTTATTAGCTTGTAGAATATTAAGTTACTTGTGCATATTGGTTAGCTTTCCTGCACCTTCTAAGAAAGCACTAGAAATCAAGGCTCTCCTTGGGTCGAGTCTAACCATGGTGTGGACACAGTAGTCATTTCTTATCCAACTTATGTACTCACAGGAACTCTCTGACTAGAGCAGGAGAGACAACTAAGACTTTAAAGATCACATAGAAAGTGAAAGACTTAGAACCACTTGTAGAAGTATGAAATGCAGTTTGCCAAGTTCCATGGAAATAGGAAGAACCTAGTGGATGGAAGGTAACATAAGCTGACCAGAGAACATAAAGTATCACCATGAGTATGTGACAATGATCTAGACTCAAAGGAAATGCACATGAACAGATGACTCTCTGTAGAATGTAGTTTGAGGTAAAGTAATAAATTTATTAAACCTGCCAGTATGGTCCTCTTCAATCTGTCCAACTTAAAAGGACATATTTGGCCCTGTATTTTGCTTACTGCTCTTAGAGATTCTGTTTGCCTGTAACTATGTCAAATTAGAGACATCATATTGAGTCAGTGGCCAGGTTACTTTATTTGGAGGGTAAAGCTTGCGAGAACAGACTTTGGGAAAGCTGAAGCTTTGTTAGGATATGAGGAAATGAATGCTAGTAGTCATGTAGCCCAACCTGACTCAGTACTACTTGTACTGTACTCCACAGGCTCTATCCAGGTAAGGAACAACTCATGGAGCAGTCCTGGTAGATGGAGTTATTGAGAACACACACACACACACACACACACACACACACACACAGGCACAGGCGCACACACACAGCTTTCTTTGGTACATGCATTTCTCAAACTTTATAACCCATATATACCATTAAAATATTCATATTCTATTCTTGTTTCATCTTCTTTATGTTGACTGTCCCAATACCCCTGTCACCCACAAACCCTGTCAAAGACACCCCCATATATTTGCCCCTATGGAAAGCCAAGATCCAAGCTTGCAGAGAAGCTAAGCATCCCAAAAGTTTGAAATACTCTAAAAAAGAATCTCCCTTTTATCAAACAACCTTTATTTCCTCAGCCCCATATCTTTCCCACCACTTACACATACATGCTCACAAATATTTTTCACATAATGTTTAAGAAGAGTAACTTCTATTTTCAGAATTCTCCAAATCTTGTTGTGGCCAATTATCTGTTTATGTTTGTAAAACTTGAGGTTATGGTAAATATAAATCTTAAAGCCTATGAGAATTGCTACCTCTAATCTTTTCAGACTCCTTTATTCTGTTCATAGATTCAAGTCAGGTATTTATTCCTAAGAGCAAGCCTCTGATTCTCTGAACCACTCACATTCTGCATTTACAAGACTTCCCAATAACACCAAAATGTTTGATGTTATTAAAATCATGCTATTCATATTCATATTGATTATGTCTTGTGTGTTCTGCTTAGTACATCTAACAATAAAAACCTGGATTTTCTTCTTTTTTACTTGAGATAATAATTTATAGAGGCACAAATAGTAATATTAAAATTATCAACCATAAAAGTCAATGCTTGACAGCAGTACGTAATTTAAGAGTTGTATACATATGAGTTCAGATGCACTGCTTTGTAAATGTACGTACATTAGCTGCACTCTAGAAATGTAGAGTTTCAGGAGCAGCAAGATGTCAAGTGGTGTAGCACTGATGTTTTGAAAATGAAGTTTTCAGCAAAGGGGGAGAACAGACCACGCTTGGATAGTGCATAAAATGCATATGCCTCCTCTGTCACTAAATCGTCCTTCAGTACATCCATTAACATTGTGTCACTTTTGAGATTTTCTTTTTTAAAAGGCTTTCATTTTAGCTTTAAAGCAGGAATTATCCAGAAACTTGAAAGTCTTGCTTATGATTTTAGGAACTCATTTACAAATCATATAATGCATAATCTTTCATTTCAAAGTTCACAAGAATATTACTAAGATGTTTAATCATCTTGTCACTATATTTCTTTACTTCAAAATGTTTTCAGGGTAAGAGAAAATCAACAGAGTAAAATAATTCGCTGTTTCTGGGAGTGAATTTATTTAAAGTGATATGAATTTTTGAACCAATTTACCAAGTTACACTTTACATAAAGTCAATTTCTCTATACCTTGTCACCCAGTGTTATGCAATGAATAAAACTCTTGTTCCGAGAGCTTTTTCCAGTAATGACCTTTCAAAGTGCAACGCAGTTATTTCTGCTAACCCCTGAGTATATTTTGCATGGAATTCTTTGCAGCTACAACCACATGGTATTCCATTTAGGAGTGAGGGAAACGCTCTGCTTGTCCAAATCTGCATTATATTCCCTTGCTTGGACAAAAGAAGTCCTGCTACACCTTCTGCCACATCCTTGTCCATCAGAACACAGAAAAGCACCCTTTGATTTCCCATTAATTTGAAATCCCGATGACAATATATGTATATGAAAATGAGCAATATAATTCTAGTTTATCAGCCATAATCAAGAGTAAACAGGTTGAGTATCCCTTGTCTAAAATGCTTAAAACCCCAAATATTTCATTTTGGATTTTTTTTTTTTTTTAGTTTTTTTTTCAAGATTTATGCTCTCCTAGTAGGAGAGGCACAGATTTTATTTTATCTTTTTTATTCATTTTAATGATAAAAAAGCTAAAATAGTGATGCAACAATTTCAAAATACCTTAGTAGAACAGTTATAATAAATAATACATTGCAAGCCGGGCGTGGTGGTGCACGCCTATAATCCCAGCACTTAGGAGGCTGAGGCAGGAGGATCGCTGTGAGTTTAAGACCAGCATGGGCTACAAAAGTGAGCTCAAGGCCAGCCTGAACTGTATAGAGAGACCCTGTCTCAAAAAGACAAAAAAAAAAACATTGCATATTATTGTCTTCATAGTAGTTATTCAGAGGACAAGATGTAAACATGATAGCTTGTCTAAACAATATTAGTACAAACCATTCTTCTCAGTGAACTAGGAGAAAGTTGTATATCTATTCTATTCTCTCTCTCTCTCTATATATATATATATATACATATATATAATTAATATATATTTATGTATATAATTATAAAAAGAAATGGTTAGCTGTCAGTCCAGATATTGTAGGTACTTGAATTCAGCAAAATAATCCTATATAGTCTAATACTCCATAATACCTAGTGAGTTATCAGCACCACTGACAATTGTCAGAAGTTGATGACTTGAGCCTTTTATACCTCAGTATATTAATATAACTTTCATAGGTAAGTGGATGAAACTTGAAGCTATATTCGTAAGTGAAATAAACAAGACCTACATGTGTAAATACTATACTGTCTCCCTAGTGTAAGAACTCTAAAGAAGAAATAATAATTGAAAGGTGTAATACAGTTAAACTGAAAGAGAGAACTTAAGGATTAAATGATGAGGAGAGAGTAACAAGAAAACTTAGAAAATATGGTAGATGCAAAATCATACATTTATATAAACAAGATAGTAAAGGTAATGGTCCTAAGAATTTCTAGCACTTTTTTAAAAATAGCAGTTAAAGGGTAGAATTCTCATCCTGACTAACCCTATATGCTGATATCTGTAAACTAAGCAACTACATGGAGGACAGAAATGTGCAACGTTAAAACATACTTGAAATATCTGTCATCTTGGTCTTCTAAACGCATACTACTTCTAATTTTATATTAACTTTTTTAGATTTTGAAATATGTGCATACACATAATGATATGTCTTGGGGGTGAATCCAAGGCTCAACAAAATATTTAATTAGGTTTCATATACACATTATACAGATACAGTAAAGGAAATCTGATCTAGTATTATTCATGTGTCTGTGTTTTGACTGCAGCTTAGCATATGAGCTCAGGTGCAGAATTTTCTACTTGGGATATAATACAGATATTTTTAAAATTCCATATTTTGTAGCATTTTGGTTTTGGGATTTTTGGATTAGGGATGTACAACCTCTCTTGCAACTGGTTAAGCAAAAGCCCTTGCATATAAATAATGTTTATGAAAATGAGAATTTCAATATTGATAAGTGACAGGTGTAATATATATATATATATATACATATATATATATATATATATATATATATATATTCAAAATTCACATACATTGTGACACAGAAATATGATTTTAACAAATATAAAGGAAAAATTTGTGTTAGGATGTTTATTGTTTGCCTTATGAGGGCAAAAGAAATCTCGTGAAACAAATTGTACACCTCAATTAGAATAACGGTTGAATAAGTTTAAAAAAAGGAAAGGTGGGAGCTGGGGCGATAGCTCCGAGGCACAAGTGCCTGCTAGGCAAGTGCAAGGTCGTGAGTTTGAACCCCGGTCCCACAAAAAAAAATAAAAATAAAAATAAAAATAAAATTTAAAAAAAAAGGAAAGGAAACAGAAAAGGCTATATAAGGATTGCCATAGGTCTATGCACTGATTTCTTCAGAGTAACCATGGAAATAGGTAGGGAGATATTTACCTCAAAAGACAATCTTCAGATTGTTTCCGTAGTTGTGATGATTACTCATTTTAATGAGAGAAAATTTTAAAAAGAAGCAAGGAGAAAACATAATACATTGCTACCTTTAAGAGTATGAAACATATGTTGCAAGTTACAGTAATAAATTTCAACCAAAAATGTACATTGATAGGGCCATCCAAATAGCTCAGTGGATTAAAGTGCCTGAAAGCAGGTACAGGGGCTGGGATTCAATCACCAGGCCCACAGTCCGGCCCTACCCATGGGGCCCTCTCAGAGGGCAATTGAGATTAAGCGTGGTGGTGCATGCCTGTAATTCCAGATCTTGGGAGGCTGCAAGCAGGACGATCACCATGAGTCCAACTGAGTAGTGAGACCCTGAATACCCTGTAGAACCTTCCCTAAAATACAAAGAAAAATGTACATTGAGTGTGTATAGTATGTTTATCATGTGCCTTCTTATCATTAGAAAGAGGAAAGAAAAAATGGTCATGGATCTTTGTTATAGCTGCTATTCAAGGTTTGAGGAGCTGAATGGTCAATGAGAGCTGTAATTTGATGAAGTGAATTAATACAATGGTGAGTATAGCTCAGTAGGCCTACTGGAAAATGGAGACTGATTTCATGCGCTAGGTCACTGGAGATGTGGATTAGAAGTATATGTCTGCTCTCCAGCTACTTCCTGTTTGGTTTTCTCTCTCTCTCTCTCTCTCTCTCTCTCTCTCTCTCTCTCTCTCTCTCTCTCTCTCTCTCTCTCCTCAGCTTTCTGGCTGTCATGAAATCATCAGCTTCCCTCTTCTATGCCTTTTTCTTATCATATTTCTGCCTTGGTGCAACGTGACCATGATCTGAAACCAGGGGCCAAAATAAACCTCTTCTCCATGAAGTTGTGTATGTACCGTGTTCCGAGAAAGCACTGCTTTGCCCAGGACTGGAGAAAAAGATATGTACGCATTGCTGAACAAAAAGGAAGTGCACTGGAGTGGATTAGCTGGGACAGATTTCATAAATGCAACTGAAGCCTTCTTGTACCATCCCCATCATTTCCCTTATCATTTCAGTGCATGAAGCTCAGGGTTCAACTTCCAGGATTCATATCTTTGGATCTGAGAAGTCTGTCTCTCTCTGAACACCAGCACCTGCTCTTCCTCTGCCTGGGATGCCAGAAGTGCAAGGAATTTAGTGCAGCTCTACACCAAGGATGGATCATAGTTAATACAGATTCTCCAGTTTCCTTTTCCTTCAGGTCAAGTAGCTCTGAGATGCATGATCTACACAGCTGTCTAGAGTTTTCCAGTTAGATTAGGTTTTAGGTTTCACGATGATAACTTACTTGACAGCATACATTGTTTGGCTGTGCCTTTGTGCATCATTACTGCTCACTTCATCATGCCACCACCAATATTTCCCAGGAAGCATTGCAAACAAATTCTTCCTTCAGTGTCAGCTTTTGAGGGACCCCACCCCCACATAAAAGCAGTGGAAGATAGTACAATTGTCTTGGACCTTAAATATATTCATTTATTTCACAAATACAGAGAAAACACTTATTTTTCAATAATAAGCAGGCAGGAAATACACTATTTTTGATATTTTAAGAATCAGAGCTGGAGCCGGGCATGGTGGCTCACGCCTGTAATCCCAGCACTCGGGAGGCTGAGGCAGGAGGATTGGTGAGAGTTTGAGACCAGCCTGGGCTACGAAAATGAGCTCAAGGCCAGCCTCAACTGCATAGTAAGACCCTGTCTCAAAAGGACAAAAAAAAAAAAAAA
>PVJA010034533.1:0-22508 GCA_004027025.1 Myocastor coypus | reverse complement strand
CCCTGAGGACTGCGAATTCCCAAAATAGTTAAAAAGCTGGGGCCAAGTTCATTCAGAAACAAAAGGGAAGTCCAGGCGTGGCAGCACACACCTGCAATCCCAGCGCTGGGGAGGCTGAAAACAGGAGGATCACTACCAGTCTGGGCTGCGTAGTGAGACCCTGTACCAAAAAGAAAAAAGAAGCGAAAGGGAATTCTCACACAGTGCTGACCCATCACCGTGTCCCTTGAGCAAATCTTTTCCATTTGGAGGCTTCAGCTTCCCCACCTGTAAAATCAGCTGTTGATCAATAACTTCCAAGCCCTCTCTTCAGTTCTTTTGCTTTTTTTTTTTTTAAATGGTAGCATGTTGGGCTGGCAAGATGGCTCAGTGGTCTAAAGCACCTGCTTAGGCAAGCTTAGGCAACCTCAGGGACCACGGTTCAATCCCCAGCACCACACGCTGCGCCAGCCCCACCCCCAGGACAGGCTGAGTTTGCTGTTAAAAAAAAAAAAAAAAAAAAAAAAAAACAGTACCATGTTTTCTTAATTTAAAGAAAAGAAAAAAAGCCAAGCACAGCTATGTTGATCCCCAGCGGAAACACGCCTTCCCAGCCTCTGACGGCTGCCAGGCCCCCTCTGTCCTCTGATTTTCCTGTTCTTTCCTAAGCTCCTCCTCCCAGAAGCTCTGTGTGCGGAACTCCACCAGGGTTGCACAGACAATCCTGGGACCCATTACAGAAACAGTGCCTGCCTAGCATAGCTACACCACCCGCCCCCACACTCCAGAAGACGCCACGGGGACGAGATGTCCTGCACCCCCCGCCCCGACACAAACCCAACAGAAGTCTCGCGGGGGACGCAGAAGGCTCAGGAACCAGAAGATTCTGTTTTCTGCAGGGAACACTGAACCAACAGAAGTTCCAACATATTCTTTGATTGGGCTGTGCATGGGTTTTCTTGAATGGGTTACAAAAAGGAAAAATAGGAAACTATTCCCAGGGCCTAAGAGGGACACAGCAAAGCAGAGGACATGCTGAGGGGACCTTCCCCCAGCTTCTGATGCTACCAGGCCTCTCTGCCCACTACACGGCTGCCCGGGGCCTTTTGGAGGCTTCAGTGTCAGCAGAGCCCAGCACAGGAATGCAAAAGGACTGGAGTACCAGTTACGCCACCCACACCGGCTTGCACATGCGCACAGACCCTGCTCTCTAGCCGCCTCCCCGAAACAGCCCTGCGCAGCCTGCTCAGAACTCCAAATGGCACTGAGGAGACACTGGCCTACACTAGGACCCTCATCATTTTGCTGCAAGAATCTCACAGGGGAGGGCAGGGCGGCTGGGGAGGAGGCAGGCTGAGGGCTGAAGCTGTCTCTCTGCTCCCAGAGCACAGAGCTGCAGGCATCTGGGGGGCAGAAGAGCAATGCTGGCTGCCTCAAAGCTTTAGGCCTTCCTCAGCCCGTGTGCTGGGCTGTTCAGGGATTGCCCAGTGCCTATGAGGTTCCTGCAGCCTCCAGAGGGACTCCTCCCCTGCTAGTCCCCGCCTGGTCCTCGGGGCTCTCTCACTTGATTTGGCCTCCAGACCTGCACCCCTGCTTGGCCCCTCTTCTAGAAGGGCTTTTAAGACTCCTCCTAGAGCTCATTAGTATTTGGAAGTTAGGGGGAAGGTTTGCAGGCCAGAGAAAAGTGTGCCCCAGGTCCCTCTAGGACAGCAATTCTCAACCTGTGGGCCTTGACTCCGGCGGGGGTCGAACAGCCAAAACACAGGGGTCACCTAAAGCCATGGGAAAATACATATTTAAACATATTTTAAAATACATATTTAAACCCATGCTATGCCATGGTGAAATGTTATTTCTTGGAAGTAGTAATAAATATTTCTCAACATATAATTAAATATTGTTTTTGTGATTAATCACTATGTTTAAATTACGTTTGACTTGTAGCAATGAGAATAAATAATGTATATCAGGTATTTACATTCTGAATCATAACTATAGCAAAATTATGTAGTTTTGAAGTAGCCACCAAAATTATTTTTTGGTCTGGGGTCACCACAACACGAGGAACTGTATTGCAGGGTCACGGCATTAGAGAGATTGAGAACCACTGCTCTAGGGTGATGTGCTCTTCTGTGACACAGGCCTCAGAGATAGGCCTGGCTGTCTCTGTGTTCAGGAACACTCTTCCACCCTCTTCCCTCTGGTTAGCTCTTGTTCAGCCTCCGGATCTCCAGTGTTACCTCCTCAGGGAGCCCTCCTGGGTGCCTCCCTCATTCTAACTAGTTAAAGTCTTTCTGCAGTTCCCAGGTCCATGTTTATGTTCACAACCCTTGTCCTGTTGCAACTAAATAACAATTGCTGATTGATTTAATTAATGTTGGCTTTGTACCAGATGCTGGAGCACCTAAGGGCTGAGCCAACACCAGTTTCACATGTACTCTGTGAGTGCTTGGTGCAGGAATCACTTCCTGAGTGTCTACAATGACCATGAGTTTGTTCCTCCTTTTATGTGAGCCCAAGTCCTAAGGGCCTTCAGCCTTCTCCAGCGTAAAAGTCCTGCCAGGCTTCTGGTCCCACTGAGGCCCTGGCAGGTAGCTGTGCCCACCAGATCCTAGAGAGCAGGCCAGTCTCAGCAAGTGCTTGCAATGGCTTGCCTGGGTGGAGGGAATCTTCCTATAACACATGGAGAAGCCTGAAGAGGGCAGACCCCAGGCAGCGCACACATAGGACAGGGTGTGCTAAGCACGAGGGTTCCATCCAAAGAGAGAGAGGCAGAGAGACAGCTAGGGAAACCAGATGGACAGAGACAAGCAGAGAGACTGAGACTGAGAGAGAGAGAGAGAGAGAGAGAGAGAGAGAGAGAGCCCAGAGTCCTGGCCAGCATCGTCTTGCTGCCCCTACGGAGGAGAGGACTACACTCTGCTCTGTTGAGGGGTCCAGTGTGCACTCCATGAGCTTCTAAGAGAGTGTCTGGCTGCATGGTTAGTTAGCACCAGCACACAGGCACTGCATCGCAAGGGGCTGCACTCGGCCCCCACAGAGGGCCGCAGCCCCATGCCGCAGGGCTGCTGGCAGCAGTGTCGCCGTGCACTTGTGGAGGGAGGTAGGCAGAGGGAGGAGGCTTGCAGAGTGTCAGTGTGCCTCAGCCTGCGTGGGGGTGGCTGTGCGGGGGCGGAGGCCTGCGGCATGCACCAGAACATGTGCCTGCCTGCTGCTCTGATGGCTTGGAGGGAGAGTGAGGAAGGACCGTCCTCCCTCCTGGTCCTACACCCCTGCCCCTTGAGGTCTTGCTTCCCAGTCTCCCATCCTTGGCACTCTGGTGACTGCTCACGATTGCCTCCTAGCCCTGACCTTGACACTGTCTCACACTGTGACCTCTGCGCATCGCCCCCATCTGTGCAGTGAACAGACATCTCTGCAATTTCCCCAATTCCAAAGGTCTGGGAGCACAAGATTTCCCATGAAACCTTCCACAGATGGGCCACAAAGGCTAGCAATCCTAAAAGGGCAGAGGCATCTCCAGAGGTAGGATCTCCACTTTACAGAGAGTAAAGCTGAGGCATACAGTAGCCAGGTGATTCTAGCAGGGTGCCCCCAATAAATGCAAGTCAGAATCATGATCAGAAAGCAACAGATCGTGAGCAAGAGGAGGGAAGTTCCCCAGACATGGCACCCAGAGGACCCCTTTGGAAAGCTTTCCACACACGCCTGGTGCTGGAGACCTGGATGCTGTACTGAGCCGTGCCTCTACCTCTCCCAGATGGAGTATATTCTTCTGTAAGGCAGGAGTGACCCAGTCGGCTCGCCTCTGAGCTGAGCTGATGGACAAGAAAGTGCCTGCCCCAGAGAGGGGAGGAAAGAAAGTAGGATAACGGCTGCCAGTTGGCTCTGGGCAAGCTGGGGTGGGGTGGGGTGGGGATTGGTGTTGCCTCCTTCCACCACGAAATTGCCCTTTCTCTTGACACCCTTGCTAGGGAAGGGTAGCATAGCCAAGCATCTTCCAAAGGGGTGAGATCTTAGGGGTAAGTAATAACCTTGGACAGACCCCAACAAAGGAGCCACCTCTCGGCACACTGACACCTGCTAGCCTGGTGCACAGCAGGGTGTTATGGGGCCAGAGGGAGCTCTGGAGGATCCAGCCTCTCCTCCCTGTCAGCCTGGCTGGCCACCCACCCCACTTCCATGCCTCCTGAATCACTTTCAGATTCCTGTTTCTAGAGAGAAAAGAGAGTGGGCTGAGCACTCTCTCGCCCTCCCTCTTCTTTCTCAAGTGCAGTCTCTTTCTGAGGCTCTTTTGGTACAGCCTGGTGATTACCCAGGCTGCAGGGGATTCTCTGCTTCTCTACCCCCTGCCTCAGGGGTGGGACCCAAGCTGGGGAACGTCCTCCTCTGCTTCTCCACCCTGCCTTTCCCTGGGCCCTCCCTGCTTTCCGCACAACCCCACCCCCACTCTAGCATTTCTACCCTTTTCTGAGATTCTGGACTTTGGAGAAGACTAAGCATACTGGGAACCCTGGCCTGCCCCCTGGAGCTGATGCTGCAGCTGCCCCAAGCTAGCTTTTATGCTCCTGAGCCTCATCACAGGGCAGGAGAAGGATGGGGTGAGTGAGCTCATCTCTGAGTCTAAAAGAAACTGTCCCATCTGACCCTTTAAAGGAACTGCCAAATTCTCAGCTTTTCTGGATTCATATTGAACCATATGAATGGTTTCAGTCTTGATGAGGGTTCAGCCTTGCAGCATCCAGAAGGTCTGGAGGAGCCTGCTGAGGGCCCTGCCTCCAGCCCAGGTAGCACAGACAGCTCATCTACCATTCGCGGTCAACCCTACCCTGAGCTCCTGGAAGGCCCACAGCAACAAGCTAGGCCTCACCAGGCAGAGCACTAGGAAGCTCAGGAGAAACATTTGCCCCTCCTCCCCAGCTGGGCCACCCAGGGTCCTGCTGAGAAATCAAAGGTCCCCATGTCCCATTTAGAGTGGACTCAGCTTCCTCTGCCAGCTGCCCCGTTGGTCATCTGGAGTGGGTTCTGGAAGGGGCTCAGGTTCCCAGTGAGAGAGGCAGGGGTCATCGATTGATAAGTGGGCCTGGCAGACATTTTCAATGATTCCTGATACAGAGGAGCAGGGTCTCTGGTAGCCCAGGAGGGGCTTGATCAGCCGCGCCACCACCTTTACTGGACAACTCCAGACAAAAGATAAACATCTGACAGACAGCCCAGCCCCCTTCCTCATCCTGCCCAGCACTTGAGGATAGTATCTCCTTCTGCAGCCACAACGTCCTCCCTGAGGCTTGCGGTGCCCCCGGCTGGAGGCCGCAAACCCCATCTCATTTAATCCTCACAGCCCTTTTTTATCTCCAGATCACAGATGGGAGAGAAGTGTCACTGAATGCCCAATGCTGCTGAGTTAAGGGAGCAGCACTGTGGCTCTACCCCCACCCCCGATCCCTCTGGACACTTGGGCAGACGCTGGTGTGCAAAGTGACCCTGCAAGCTTCCTCTGTAATGTGCCCTGGCCTTTATCAAACAGATCTCAGGCACGCAGCTGGCCACCACAGCCCTTTCTCTCCTACACATGCATGGTTCCCTCAGGCCCAGGCCCAGCCTGCCTGAGGTCGTGCACGCTCCTGACACTGCACACAGCGTTTTGTAGGTTTGTGCACTTTTCTGGGAAATGTCAATTTCAACTTTCATCGTATTCCTGGAGAATTATGTGACCTAAAAAATGTTAAGAGCACTGATGGTTCTGGAAGGAAGAGGTCTGAAATTGATTAGACAAGGCCTGCTCATGTCAGCTACTCTCCGTCTTCTATCATGAGCACATCAAGTCCCCTGTCCCCTGGAATCCTGACCCTGACCAGGGCCCTCTGAGAGCCCAAGCAGGTACAGGGGCTGAGAAGACTCACAAAGCACCTCTTGGCCAAATTACCCACATAAAACCCAGTCTTGGTGATGTTCCATCTCCTCTGGGGGCAGTGAAGCACTTTTCTTTTCACTTTCAGAGCTTGAATCCCATCCCAGCTTCATCTCGCTGTACTGTGTGACGCAGCCCCACCACAGCCCGGCCACAGTCACTCCCTGAAAGGCAGTTCCTTGGGCTATGGGTAGACAGCCAAAGCCAGCAGGAGAGGAGACCCAGCTAGAGCTAGGGGGCAGCCTAATTCTCTATAACAATCCCAAACATTGAGTTACAGACCCCCACCTCAGCACAAAGACCCTCACAGAAGCAGGAAGTCTGAGGACCAGAGAAAAGTCACATCAGCACAAGTGCTTGGGTCTGTACAAGGAACTGGCTTGTGTCTGTATGTGTCATGGTAGACTGGGTGTGCAAGTACAAGTGTGTGTGTGTGTGTGTGTGTGTGTGTGTGTGTGTGCAGGCAACTATTTATACACAGCCATAGGTCCACTTCCCACACATATGCAGACACCAGCATGAGCTCACATGCCTACAGCATGAGTCCGTGAGCCCAGACCACACACATGCGCACACACGCACACACACACACACACACACACACACACACACCTTCCTGTGTACATGCCCCCAGCTCTGAAACACAGATGAGCATACCTAGACTCCATAAGGATGTCACAATGCCCACATCTCATCCTGCACCCTTATATATTCCGGCCTGACACACTTGTGCCCACTGATTTGCACACAGCTCTGACATGCCATAATTGTGCACACACAGTGACGCATATCCACGCCTTCACTCCCATGCAACCTAGCCAACAGCACTTTTTGCACACTCATACAAGGCACCCCTTGCACCTAACCTTTCGGGCTTTATGCACAAGCACTTTCTCCGGTGTGCCTGACATGAGTGTATGAGCAGTGTTTCCGTGTGCACAAGCAGACCCTACAGTCAGTCCTTACACAATGCAGTCAATTCTCTCAAAAGTCCTTAAGTGACAACCAACATTAACCCCCTCCTCAAAATGCACACTCCTGCACATACATCCAAACTTCACACCTGTCTACAGGACCCCCTTCCACAGCTCCTGCTGCTACAGCAGGACCCCACCAGTGCACTGGCACTCCTTCACCCATGGGCATACTACACCTCCAAACTGTGTCCCAAGCCTTGCTCCATCCTGGGGTCCTCCAGAAGCCTGGCTGGGGGCACCTAGGAACATTCTCTGTGTCCTGCTACTCGAGGGGCTCCCTTAGCTCCTCACCTGCCCAGCCTTCTCTCATCAGTACCAGAGGCACAAAAAGAACTCTGATGCCGGGCAACTCTGACCAAGAACCACAGCCTGGGCACCCTTCAGAATCCCAGGTGTCCCCCAGGTTGCTGACTGCCCCTCCTCCCAGCAATAACAGTATTCACTTATTAACCCCTGGTGCGCCAATGCCCTTGTCCTGATAGGAGCTGGGCAGGAGGAGGTGGGAAGGGGAGGTGCTCACAGGAATTAGTTGGCCACACCGCACTGTGGCTGCAGGCATCGAGTGTCAGGAAGGGTTACCTGAGAGGGAGTGAGCGCTCTGTCAAGTGAGACAAGTAGGATTCCAGCCTGGACCTTTTAACATGGAATTTCTAAGAATCTGTGGTGCCCAGGTCATATGTGTGCCACAGGCATACTCTATTGTCTCATTAACCATATGTGCACGTGCGTGCACACACACACACACACACACACACATCTGGCTGGCGTGGCACATCTGTACCCCTAGAAATGCCTACACCTGACTCTGAGCACATTGTCCACATGCAAGCACCCCCAAAACATGCAGCTTGCCTTCCTCTGTGTGCATGGAGAGCCCTGGAGAGGCAGGCACATTCCCCCTGCCCCCCACCCACCCAAGAGGCTGACCCCTGCGCCATCTAGGACTCCCTGTGTTGCAACTCACTTTCCCAGTTCCTCGAAGAGCTGATACTCTTCTGTGAATCGAGTGCAGGTGATGGTGGCCATGGTGGTGCACGGCAGGCAGGCGAGGCTCGGGGTTGGGGAACCAGGACTGGAGTGCTGCTGCTCTGCTCCTAGAACTAGGAGCCACTCGCCTGCCCGTGCTGCCCAGTGCGAACGGAGCACTGGCTCGACTGACGAGCCTGGGGCTTCTGAGCAGGGCACTGTGGCTGCTCACAGCCTCGCGAGCCTTCGTCAGCATCCAGGTCCCCATGGCAACCACCTCCGAAACGCCCTGTTCCCGTTGCCCCGGTAACTGCCTCCCCAACACCTGCGTGCGTTCCACTGCGAAACCTGCTCCCGGACGGATGCCCTGGCCCTACTGCGCACAATACTGCAGACCTGTGTGGGCCCAGGTGCAGGTGGACCCATTGCCCCCTGGGTGAGGGACTCAGGCAGGGTGGAGACAAGGGACAAGAACAAACTTAGTCCACAAGTAATGGTCTCTCTTCTCACCTCCCCCATCTCTAACTGTTGAGCCCTTATAGCAGACAAGATGGGATTAAATGGGGCAAAGAGGCAGTTGCCATGGTAACATCCAGGGGGTGCCACATTCCAGGATGGTCCGAAGGAAGGACAGGATATAGTTACCCTGGCAACTTCATCTCCTCTGGAGAGACAGGTAATCCCCCGTTGCCCTAGCAACAGCAGGGTTCTAGGGTTTACAGGGAAGTGATGGTTAATTCATCAGGATATCTCTGTGGATCGTTGTAGTCTCTGTAACTATCTCCCTGTGCCCCTCTGTAATTTCGTCTTGTTTCGCTCTGCCTCTGTCCTTATTTTGCTCTTGCTCTCTCTGCTATCCTGCCACCTTTCTGTCACGCTGGCACTCTCACCCGTGGAGTAAGTGCAGAGGAGACCCCAGACTGCTCTCACATCCTGCTCACCCCTGCCTCTCGAAGCAGTGATAGCTGCTGGCTCCCATCCGAGGCCTTTTCTGGAAGCTCTCCTCCACCCTGTGCCCCAGAGGGACCTGGAGATCTGGTCCCCTGGGGCTCATGGCCCAGTTTCTGTAAAACAGGCAAGAGGCAGCTGAGGCAACTTAGCTGGGGCCAGGGCCATGGCTCTGGACCTGCCGTGCCCTGAAATCTCCATTTCCAAATGCTATGGACACCTTCCATGCCAACTTCAATTCTTTAGGGTACTGGCTATACATTTTGCCCCAAAACCCACTCTAAGCCCTAAGAGTTTGGGAAGGAAAAGAACTAGAGTTTAAAGATTAGAGGTCAAATTTATTATTATTATTATTATTATTATTATTATTATTATTATTATTACTATTATTATTATTGTATTGTTAGCTGTGTGACCCAGGTAAAGTCACTGACCTGCCCTGAGCCTCCAGCTTCTTTGCTATAAAAAAAAAAAGAAAAGAAAATGTCCTTGTAGAGAAAGGCTGTGAAGAGTTAGTGGCCTAATGGCTATGAAGGTCCCTTGAGGCATATCCAAATATGGAATCTTAAAAAGTTTCTAGAAAAGGAAAAGGAAGATTTCAAGTGGGACCCTGACCACTTCAATCCCTTGAGCTTGAACTTGGAGCCTCAGGTCCTGCACACCCACCCCTTTCACTCAGGAAAGGAAAGGGTGCCTTTAGCTCATTGAAGCCCAAAGCGCTAAGGTGGTGCCAGGCCTGCCAGCCCCACATGAGCTGAGGCAGATAAGAGAATCCAGGGACCCCAGAATCTGCATTCCAGTGCGGCCTCCAGATCACCTGCTTGCCACCTGGTTTGCTGGATACACTGCCCGCCTTTTGGTGTTTTCAACCCCAGCAAGGCTCTGACTCAGGACCTCAAGTCCAGGGGGCCCTAGAGACATCAGGGTACCCTGCACTCTGCCCTCTTCCCAAGAGTCAGGCTTGGGGAGGAGGGCTGGGCTCTCTCATTCACCACTCTTCCCAGGAGGGAAGAGGAAAAAGGAGGCAGGGAGGAAGAAAGGGAGAAGTAGGGAGAGGATAATGGCTTAGCCACTAATTGCACCATTACCACCTTCAGAAAAAAAGCAAAACCACTCCTGTTTGTTTCTGTGCACAATATGCTTCTGGCTTCTGCCGCCAACGTCACAATTAAAAGGCAGAGAGGAAAAGTGGGCAGGACACAGAGCACCACCACTGGCTGGCCCGAATCACAGGCACCTGCAGTGAGGCGGGGGCAGAGCTGCACCACTGCCTTCTCACCCCAGATGCTCTAGTCTGTCTCAAGAGGGATGGCTTCTACACCTAAAGAACCAGGGGAAGGGCCGCCGAGATGGTTCAGCGGTTTAAAGCACCTGCTTGGGCAAACTTAGGCAACCTCAGGGATCCTGGTTCGATCCCCAGCACCACATGCTGCACCAGCCCCACCCCCAGGGCAGGCTGAGCGGGCCACAATATATAAATAATAATAATAATAATAATAATAATAATAATAATAATAATAATAAATTTTAAAAATAAAAAATAAAGAACCACGGGAGAGGAGAAGAGCCTTGCGGAGTCCTTGGAGTTCTCCCATGATGTATAAGGTGTGTAATTTGGGAGGAATATCCTAGGTTCTCTGTGCTACCCATTCTTCATGTTCAAACTGGGGGCTACAATACTCTACCTCCAGGGCTGGGGAGTGAGATGAACACCGTACGTGACACAGCATGTCACGTACAAAAGAAAGTGAGACAGAAGCAAGAACAGGAGGGAGAGGGGCCAGGAATGACAGAATGAGAAGAAGAGATGAAAATAAGGTGAGGAAGGCAGGGTAGGAAGGAGGCTGAGCCGGCCATAAAAATGAGTGAATAAACAAACAAAGGTTCTGAAACAAGAATAAAAATAATAAATACTTAAAAAAAAAAAAAAAAAAGATGTGTGGACTGACCACACCTGAGGGCTTCCCCTCCCCTGGACCATGGTAGTTTGCACGGTGCACCAGAGTGCTCTTCTCTGAGTCCCCTCTAGAGTTTCACTTGTGGTTTGGACATCACCTTGCAGCAGTTCCTCTGGAGCAAGAGGCTGGGGCTAGGAGTGGTCACCTGGGCTTCCAGTCATCAAGTCCAAGCCTAGTGATAACTCTGTTTCAGAAAGCAGTAAAAACAGCAACAAATTGTGTAGATGCTAGATTCATGGAAGTCTACCATTCTGGACCACGAAGGGGATAGCCCTGCTTGGCCTGGTGCTGCCTGACAGCTCTCTCCTCTCCTCTCCCTCTGAGGAAATAGAAGATGCAAGGGAGCCTATGGGAACAGTCCCAGCAGCAGGCCACAGGGACTCCATGGACTGCGTGCAGGAGCCAAGTAGCACAGGTGGCCAAGTCCTTCCCTGTCTCTGATAGGGGCCTCTGGGTCCTGCCAGGGACAGGAATAGCCCAGCCCCCATTCCTGGCACCTCTACCTTCCAGGCTTCCCTTTCAATGCTCCTTCTTCCTTTCCTCCTTCCTACCCTGCCTTCCTCCCCTTATTTTCATCTCTTCTTCTCATTCTGTCATTCCTGGTCTCCCTCCTGTTCTTGCTTCTGTCTCACTTTCTTTTGTCCTCTGGTCTCTGTCAGTTCTCTCCCAGATATGCAGTCTTGGGCAATGGGCAGGTCTCACACTGCAGAATCTGTCTGATGACACAGGCTGCTGGATAGCAGGGGAAAGGGAGAAATGCAGGGGAGAGGATGAGGCCTCCATGGCAAGTCTGTCTTACACAGCCATGTGTGCACACCCATGGAACCTTCCAGCACTAGCTCAGGCATGTGGGCACTACCTCCAGTAGGGACCCCCATGCCGAGAGCAACTGCCATGCTGCAGAAGAGGCAAAACTGCCGATGCACTGCCTCCTCTGTGCCTGCGAGGCTGGCAGCTGGGCCCGGTGGTGGAGGGTAGCAAAGAGCCAGGCATGCCTCTGTGTCGCAGAGAATGAACGATGATTGCATCAGAGGTGTTGTTCCTGCCAGATGCCCTGCTCCCCAGGGCCACAGCAGGCATGAGAGCCAGCACGTGTGCCTCCACCTGCAACATGTGTGGCTATGACAGGAATAGGCCTGCCTGCCATGGGCTGATGCCCAGAGCTAGGAGCCCTGCAAGTTGCTGAGCATGGTCCCAGCATGCCACATAGAGGTGGGCACGTGAGCACGCACAGTGGACCGTGTCAAGGAAGGGAACAGGAGGAGGAGACCAGGGTTGAGTTTCTGGGTGGGAACCTGAGCCTCAGGGGTATTGTGACACCCAACTCAAAAGCCACCCTCCACAGCCTAGCCACACAATCACGTGCATGTGCCTGAGGTCCTGCAGGACCTGAGAAGGAATCACAGAAAATGTGCCATCAGTAGGGTCCCCATGGGGCCTGTCCCACTAAGGGCAGCAAGCACAAAGGGCAGAACCAGTGGAAAGTGGGCTAAGAGAGAGGCGATCTTGCCGAGGGTCTGGTGGCAGGGACCAGGTTAATTTATCGTAACTAATAACAGAGGGGAACAGACGGAGGGCCAGGGAGCCCGCAGGTGTCCTACGGAGGCTTTTGTGGCAGAGGAAAATGAGGAAGGAAGCCACTGGACAGAGGACAGTGACTTTTGAGCCAAAGGCTGCACAGCACAATTGGAACTGCAGGAAGGACCCAAGTTCCAATCCTGGGAGAGCCAGCTGCAGGCCTTTCCCCCAGGTGCCTCCACTTCCTCTGAGGATGGGGACAATAGCTTCAGTGACTCCAAGGGCATGAAAGTAATTACAGCCTTCTGAGCCCAGGCCTTGTGCTACACACTGCACTATGTTCACCTCTCCAGGCACATTCACACCCATTTTACAGAGCCGTGACCCTACTTATCCTTCCAGGGCCACACTACTGAGGCTCAAATCTAGGTCTGCGAGACTTCAGTGCCCCTGATCTGGGTTATTAAGTCTCCACTAGGGCTAGTAGGTTCTTGAGGTAGCCCATGCTTTTCAAACATGGGGGACTGAAGCCCAAGTCAGAGGTAGTCAGGATAACAGTCCAGGAATCTTGGCTCCCAGAACTGTGTACGTGCCCTCCCCTGTGCTACCCTTTCTCTTCCTGAGCACACTGGCAGGGGTGCTCACATGTCCCAAGGTGGCCAGCAGACACCTGGTGAAGGGTGGAAAAGCCTGCAAATCCCAGGTAGGTGTGGGCTCTTGCCTGACTTCTGGGGGCTTGGCCAGCAGAAGAGGGCGCCACAGATAAGGCCCGGCCTGGATGGATGTCATCTGGCTCCAATCTGCTGGTTAGTGGATCTATTGCCACCTGGTCCAGCCACGGAAGAGACAGGGTACTCAGCAGACACTCTTGGGCTCCAGACCCCCAGCTCTGTGATTCAAGGAGCCAGTGCCGCCTCTGGTTGCCCTCCTTCCTCCCGTTCCCCGCTCCACACAGAGGCTTAGGTGCTATGAGCACCTGTCCAGCAGGGCTAGGGGAAGGGGCAAGTACACTGGCTAAAGAGAAACTCTGGGGGATGTACGAGGCAGAAGGGCCAGGAGGTTGGCACACTAACTGCTGGACAGAGCAGAAGACAAACTAGGCAGAGCCTCCTGGAGAATGACCCTCCACCAAAGTGGAGGCCCAGACCAGCCACTGTCTCTCCCTGGACCAGGCTGCAAGCAGAAGTATGAGTGGGATTAGTTTCTGGGATGACTAGAACTCTGACCTAGGTGAGCTCTGCACAGGGCAGAAACCTGGCCAGGTTTCGTTCTCTGGAGGCTCCAGGAGTAGGCACTAGGCCCTATCTTCAGTGATCTCTAGTGCTCTGAGGTCAGGTTAGCTCCTGGGAGTGGACCTTAGTGCCTAGAGGCCTGCTGGTCTCCACCAATGAAAGAGGGACTAGATCTAAAGGCTGGACCACCTTGTGCAGGCCCAGCTCAGCAGGCACCCACATAAATTAGTGCAAGCCTGGAGCTACATGGAGGCCCTGGCTTCATGTCTCTTGGGAAGGCCCAGCACATACAGCTAGAAGCAGCAGCCACCAGAGCTGGAGCAGTGGACACACTCTGGACCACCCATCCCTGGTGTATACCTGGCCAAGAATCCACCCTAATGGATGGTTCTTCAGAACTTCCTTCCTGAGCAGGCTAAAATATTGCAGTCACCAGCATCAAAAGCCTCTGCAATCCTGGCCCCTGGCCCACCAGCTGGGTGCCCCCATCATGGAAGCAGGGAAAAGGTCCAGTGGGGTGGTGACAGGCAGCCAAAAGCACGGGACCAGGAGGAAAGGCCTAGGACACAATAGTCACTTCCACCTTGCAGCCCCAGGCCACAGTATCACCTGACTACCTCTGTAGTTGGGATGCAGTTCTCTAACCAACACTTGAACCCCCCACCGAACTACATGCACCCCACCCCACCCATCCCGCTCATCCACAAGCTGACGAGTCCTAACAGTCCTCCTTTGCCAGTGACAAAAATAACTATTTTCAAAATTCACAGCAGGGCTTTCGCCTACACACACTGCGCCGACTGGAACCTGAAGGGAGATATGCAGAACGCAGTGTGCGGATGGAGACGCTATGCAGCAAGCAGGCTTTGCAACCCCCCACACCCATTCTCCCCACCACTCAGCTTGTGTACCCCCGAATGCATATCCAGTGATGCCCAGAATAGCCAAGTGGAAAGGACCTTTAGATCATTTATTGTCTGTAGGAGGACACGGAGGCCCAGAGTAGGTCACGGGTTTGCTGGAGGTCATATCATGGATTTGTGGCAGGACTCTCCTACCTTCTGCCTCCTGGTCAGGCTGCCTACCTCTTCTCCCATTCTCTCAGCTGTCCAAGAGCTCACAATTACCCCAGGACCCACATGCCCACCCACACATGTACACAGATGTGTTCACAGATAGCACTGCACTGCTCACCTCTGTGTAAGGTCATTTAATCAAGTTCACAGGCTCCTTCACAACCATGAGATGGGCCAGTCTTCTGCAGCCCTTTGAGGTAGGCAGAGCCAGGAAAGTGAGACCCAGAGTGGAAGGATGGTGCCTAAGGTCATAAGAGATGATCAGGTCAGGGGCTCTCTTCACAGCTCTTTCTACTGACCTTGACACTGAAGCAGCTGAGGGCTCAGTAATGTCTCTGGGTGCTGAGGGCAGAACAAACTTTCTGCCAGTGCCCTGATCTGGCCAGGACTGGCCTAGGTCACATGAAGACCCAAGAAGGGTAGCCTCCCAGCCCGGCCACCTCCACCCTCACTCACAGGGTCCCTTAAAAGAGCAGCCAGCTCATCAGGCTCCAGCTAATATCCAGCAGGACGCTGCCTCCAGGCGGTCCTTCACCCAAGCAGCAATGGAGACCAGGATGAAGGGAAAGGTCTCACAGTGCAAGCTGTGAGACAGCAGCACCACCCACAACTCCACCACGACCCCAGGGGGATGCGTGCATCCCATAGTCACGCAGTCATTAGAGCTTGTTTACAAATGTGGAAACTGAGGCTCAAAGCTTCCATAAGTCACCTGAGGTCATAGCACAAGTCAGTAATGAGGCAGGAGGGGACCCAGGCATCCAGTCTGGTTTACTCCTAGCCCTTAGCCAGGTTCTCACCCTGTGCAACTAAGGAGCTCTATACCTTCTGTTTCCCTACAGATGGAGACTCGACCTCAGTCTTCTACCTGAGAGGGAGCAGGACCACGCTGGAATGGGGAAATCTATGTAAGGGACCAAGATCCTGCTGTCCCACTCATCAGATCCTGGGGGACATCAGCCTGGTATTGAGTTTACGGAAAAAAGATCGGAGCTTGCAAATCTCGCACTTTTTCTTACGCCGACCCCGGGAGAAGCTTCGAGCCCTGCCTTCTTCTTCATCTTCCTCTTCTTTTTCATCGCTGGCCCAGGGCCCCCAAGCACCCCCATTAAAGTCAGGATGAGCCCGAGGATTCTCAGCAGGGTAGCGCACAGGGATGGCTGTACGATTGTAGTCAGCCAGGCGAGCCAGCAGGGCTCGAACCACATCAGGCCGCTGGCCAGCCAAGTCCTCCCGTTCATAAGGGTCAGCACTGATGTTGAAGAGCCACACAGCCTGGCGGATGATGGCCATCCGCTCCAGGTTCCACCAGCTGTCAGGGAAGGCAGCCAGTGTCTGTGGTGGAATCCAGTCACCAGGGCCCGGGTCTCCGGTCAGTAGCTTCCACTCACCTACACGGATCGCAGCCTGGATTGCAGTATTCCAGATGCCAAAGCCACTCTCCAGGGAGCCATGCTGGGCATGGTTGTAGAGCGGGTCAATGTTGTGCAGGATCTCTGTGCGAGGTGAGGCCTGACCCTCACTGATGGCCGCCCACACATCGTAGCCATCAAGCGCATCGGCTGTTGACACGGTGCCACCTGCCAAACCCACCAGGGTCGGGTACCAGTCAGTGATGTGCACCAGTGCATGGCTGGTCCGTCGTTTTCGCTTGAGCAGAGGACTGTGAATGAAGCCTAAGCCTCGCACACCCCCTTCCCAATAAGTGCCTTTGCGTCCTCGGAGCGGCCAGTTGCTGCCTCCTGAAAAGGTCTGGCCACCATTATCACTGGAGAAGATGATGACACTGTTGTTGTAGAAGCCATAGCGCTTGAGGGCCCAGGTGATATTGCGTACAGCCTCATCCATGCAGGTCACCATGGCTGCGTACTTCCTTCGGGCCACATTGCCCATGGTGCGGTAGCGATACAGATACTCTCGGGGGGACTGCAAGGGTGTGTGCACGGCCTGGAAGGCCACATAGAGGAAGAGGGGCTGCTGGGGGCTATGGCTAGCCAGAATGTGGCTGGCACGCTGGGCATAGAGCATAGTGGAATACTGGCCACTGAGCCCCCAGGCTACACTCTCCCCCTCATGCAGGTCAAAGCCACACACCCCTGGGCCATCACAGTTGTCATAGGTGTAGTAGTCCACATTGCCTGTGAGGGAGCCCAGGAAGGTGTCAAAACCCCGGCGAGTGGGCAGGCACTCCTTCCGGTAAAAGCCAAGATGCCACTTGCCCACCATGTGGGTGGAGTAACCTGCTTCCTGCAGCTTCTGGGGCAGGGTCACCTGGTCCAAGGGCAGGCAGTTGGGCTGCCGAGGACGGATGATGGAGTGCTGGAGTCCTGTATGGATCTGGTATCTGTTTGGAGGTGGGGGAGAGAAGGCACAGGTGAACTACAGACCACTGGGCCTACCAACCCACCCCAGCACCAACTCAAGGTGGATTGTGGTCCCAGAACTACTCAAAAACATCACCAACAACCACGTATTACCAAGGGGTTAAGCACCTCAAATGCGACATCTCACTGACCCCTGAAAATCAACTGGAGGAGATATTACTAGCAATGTACAGGTGAGACAAAAGCTCAGAACAGTTAATCCAGTTGTCCAGCTATGAAGTTGGGGAATTAAGAATTGAACCTAGATTGATAATTACAAAAATAATAGATAACACGAAGCACTCCCTGTGTGCTTGACAAGCCCTTTCAATGATCTTACTAAATCCTCACCACAAACTATGAGGTATGAGCAATTATTCCCATTTCCCAAATAAGAAAACTAAGGCTCAGAAAATTAAATTGTCTAGTGATTCACATTTCAAGTAGTTGCAACAGTATTTGTATCCCAGGCAGTCTGGCTCCAAACTTGGGACTCCCTGAGCTCTCTAAGCCATAAACTTGCTATGAAGTCTACAACAAATACTACTCTTACAGGCAAACTCCTACTCACTCGTGAAAGCCCAGCTGAAATGTTATCCTAACTATTATGTTTCCCATAGCTCTCCCAAAGAATGAGTCACTTTTACTTCTATGTTCTCCAGCATTTAGTACACACACTCATTGTCCAACTTGGCCGTGGGATTGTACTTAGTATCTGTGCTCTTGGCCCCAATAATATATAATAAAACAGTCCTTTACTCAACTTTGCGTTCCTAGCACCCAGATAATACTTAAAGCACACTCAGTTGTTTATGGAATGAATAAGTGAGTGAGTGAATGAATGAATGGCATTCAGAAGGTTTTAGAGCCAGAAGGATCCAACTGCTCTCCTGGCTTATTCACCTACTCTATAAAAGAAGCTAAGGTCAGAGGAAAGGAAAGGTCTACCCCAAGGTCACCCAGTGGCCAAGGGAAGAGTCAAGACTTAAACACAAATCCAAGAGAGCTCACCCAGGAACTTGTTTTCAGCAACCTAGGCTGTCACATCGCTTCCCCCATGGGGGCTTCAGCTTGAAGTCTGCCATTGCGAGCAGACTAGTTGGCATGGGAAATCACTAAAAACCCTCTAGTTCCCAAACTTTAGGAGACCAGCTGCTATATGCCTGCTTGTGAGCTCATGTGACCCCTTGATCCAGATCACTCACTGTGAGGCAGAAGTAAATGCTTAGCAGAATCCTGAATTCCTCATTTATGCATTCATACCCATCTCAGTCCTTCTGTGGTCAAAGCCAACATGTGATCTGCTTTATGGGATTGTTTTTTGTTTTTGTTTTTGAGACAATCTCACTATGTAGTTCAAGCTGCCCTTCAGCTCACTGCAATCCTCCTGCCTCAGCCTCCTGTGTGTTAGGATTATAGACCTGCACACAACACCCCAGTTTTATTTCCAGTGTCTTGCAAATCTACAGTGAGTCAGAAGCCTAAAACTTCACAAGAATACTAGGACCCCGTGCCCTTTTCTTACTCCCATGTACCCAGACTAAGACCTGAGTTCGTGACATTTTCATAGGTAAGGGGCTTTCTATTTAGATTTCCTTCTTTTAAAACTATTATTAGTGTTAGCTATAATTAGATACTATTACCATTTTAACACTATGTGACACACATAAATTATCTCATTTAAGTCTCATTTTAAAAATATAAACCAGAGGCCAGGCGTGGTGGCTCACGCCTGTAATCCCAGCACTTGGGAGGCTGAGGCAGGAGGATTGGTCCAAGTTCGAGACCAGCCTGGGCTACAAAAGTGAGCTCAAGGCCAGCCTCAACTGCATAACAAGACCCTGTCTCAAAAAGACAAAAAATAATAATAATAAATAAATAAAAAATAAAAATATAATCCAGAGACTATTACTGTCCCACTCTGCAGATAATAAAACAGACTCCCAAAAATACAGAAACTGGCCCAAGATCAGAATGCTGGTAAGTAGGAGCACTGACCTCTGACCCCCTGGCTACCCAATCCATGCTCAAAATCTTTGGTGAAATAGGCCCTCCAGGCTTTGGTCAAGCAGATAAAATGATTGCACTCTACTGACAGAAGCACCCTAGGGTCCCAGGGCCCTGATTCTTCACTTAGCTGCTCTTCATAAAGCTGGGGTTCCTTGGAGCACTGGCTTTCATATGGCTGGACTGTCCAGAAACCTCAAAGTCTATTGAATATGTAAATAATCTGAGAAACTACGGCCCTTTCTGGCTCCACCAAACAGTACTGGAAGCATTAGCAAATGCTGACAAGTATGGAGCACAGAACACTGGTCAGAGGCAGCCAGCTGTAGAGGGTGGAAGGCAGATGCTGCCCGCCAGGCTCAGCTCAGTTCACGGATCAAGAGGCTGGAGCACTGCCCCACTGGCAACTCCTTCCACTGCTTAAACCAGATGTCATCACTCTCTAGGGAGAGAAAGGCTAACGTGTACAAAGCCCATGGAATGCAGATTCCTTCTCCCTCAGCAGGCAATCAGTGAATGTCTTGCCTTTACCACCAGGATCCCAGCCCCACCTGTAGAAGAGACACACCCATCCCCTCCTCCTGTCCTGTCTTCTCTGTCCCAGATCTGAATGGTAAGCACTAGATCCAAGAAAGAGCGGACTCACCATTGGGTTCTGCCCCAGGGCTCCTGCTGAGCTGCCTCCTCTCCCACAAGGCCCAGAAACTTGGCCCAGACAGGAGGCTAGGTTCTCCCTGACTTCCTGCCTCAGTTTCTCTCCACCCAGGACTTGGGAGGAAACATACCCTGGCTCCCTTTCAAGAAAGATTAGCTTCAACCCTGCCAAAGGATTTTCTCCTAAGTGGCCAGAGGTTGCCTTCCACAACCCTCCTCCCATTTCCCTGCTCTTGTAACCCTGTAATCTTGCTACCCTGCCAGGGGTGTCTCCTTAAGAAGAAAGCAGCACATCTTCTTGGCAGCCCTTGCCAACCTGGGAGGATTTCGAAGATAAAAACAGAGATTTCAAGAGTGAAGTACCCAGGTCACCTGTGTGTGTCTTCTTCCCCCCCCCCCCCCCCCCCCGCACCCTTAGGAATTTCTTAGTCCTCCCATATGCGTAGGGACCAGGTCCTTCCAGGGACAGCTGCCATTTACTAATGGTCAAGCAGGTTACACACAACTTATTCTACACTCACTGCTCCCTTTCAACTATTCTTTGCCCCATTTTATAGACAAGAAAACTGATATGTAACTAAGTATGGAGGCTCAGGGTCTCTCAACAGAAGAGGCATTCAAAATAAATGTCATAGGCTGCCACATCCCCCAGCGGGCTAACCAAACAGCTCTGCACTATGTGGAAGGTGCACATCCTAGAACATCAGAGGGAGCCCTTGAGATGATCAGACCCATTCCGTACAATGGTAGGCAAGTCAAGGCCCAAAGGGAGCAAAGGACTTCCAAAGATTGCTCAGTCTGGTTGAAGGAAAAGAAGCCCATAACGCAGGCTTCCTGGGTCCCAGGTTGGGCTTGCTTGAGAGGAGAAGCAGGCAAGTACTGGGAGTACTGGGAGCTAGGATCCCAGCCACAAGGGTCCTGCTGCACCTACCTGCCCGTGAGGAGCTGGCTCCGTGAAGGAGTGCAGATGGGCTGGATGTAGTAATTCTCCAACTTGACGCCCTCTGCCGCCAGCCGGTCCAGCGTAGGGGTCTCAATATCTGAGCCATGATAGCCCACGTCGTGATAGCCCTGGTCGTCGGTAAGGATGAAGATAATGTGGGGAGGCTTCGGCGGAGCGGCTGAGGGCTGCTCCGTGCTGTCCTCCCAGGGCCTGTCAGCCACGAGGTTTGGCTTGGCCCAGTCCCAGGACAGGTAGCCTAAACCGAGCAGGCTGATCAGAGAGAAGCCCGTGAGGGCGTGCATCTCTGAGTCGGCCCTCCAGTCCAGGTGCGCAGGGCTCCGGACCTCGTTGCCTCGCGCGCCCAGGGCGCGCGGCTCGCCAGCCCGCCTGGATGCTACAGGAGCATCCAGTGCCCCAGGGGTGGCCCGGTGTCTCTTCCCAGGCAGGCAGCAGCTTCAGCAGGGCGCCTGGGAAGGTCAGGCCCGCGTGGAGCTCCCCGGGCCACCCCAGAGCCCGCCCTGCGCCGCCCTCGCTCTCTCTTGCCCAGCTTAGTCGGGCCAGCCTGGGACACAGAGTATGGGCTTCCAAAAAGTGCTCTCCACCATCCTCTGCCTCTCCTCTTCCTTTATGCCCCGGATTTCTCCCGCCTCCTAATTTCTCTCGTCTCTGTTTTCCTTCTCTCCTCCCCGCTCCCCGACCCTCGAGCCTCGGGCTGGCCTCTGGCCCCGCCCGGAGTCTCAGAAAAGTCGGGCTCCACGCAGGGAGGTGGGCAGGACCCTGGAGGGTAGAGGAGGGAGACAGGGGCTGCGTGGGCTGGGCGGGCCTGGGGGGGACACCGCGGGAAAGAATGCGAGAAAGTTGTAACATCTGCCCTGACGGCCAAGACCCAGGTGGAGGGGCGGGACGCGAGCTGGGGCTCCTCCCCCGGGCGGGAGCTCAGACCTGCCCTCCTGCTACGATGCCCGCCCTTTCCCGGGACTGGGGGAGAAGGGAGGGGCTGTTTGGAATTCGGTGGAACAACTCCGGAATGGTCCAGTTAGACATTCCTGGATCATGAAGTCTTGGCATTTATGAGTGCCAGCTGTAGAAGGAGCGCGCATCATTTTCAAGTCCATCCTGTATATTCTACCGGTGGAGAATCGGAGGTGCTGACAAGCGTGTAGGTCTAGGTCTCGGAGCCATAAAAGCGAAGCCATCTCAGCAGGGGAAAGGCACTGGCAGGGGAAGTGCACCTGGGCCGCTTGGCGTAGTGGCTTCTTCGTTGGGATTCACAGTGGCTAAACTTGAATAGCAGTTTCCTTCCGTGAGCTGACTCTCTGGCAAATTCGGACCTTGCAGGCTTCCTTCTCCTCAAACCCTTCCCTTCCTCATTCTGTAGTTCCCAACTAAAATCAAGTACCAACCCTGGGAGCCAGAGGGCAGGGCACTGTATACATCTTATATCCCTTGGGTCCAGCACAGGCGTCAGCCCATGCTGCAGGATGGAACGCATTAGTGGGTTTCCAGGCCGCCCAAGCCAACTCTCACCAAGGACACTTACATGCTAGAGCAGGGGGGGACTCAGGCAAGTGTCCAAGTGAGTAAGGCTGGGGTGGCGCTACCACTGGGAAGCACAAGGCCCGTAGCCAGTTAAAGATTGAAGCCTTGTTTCCAGCTGCACAGTATAACCCAAGAATGTGGACCAATGTCTCAGATCTTCTGCTTTCTTGTAAAGAGTGCCCAAGTCCAGATTAATGTGAGAATATTTCAACTATTTCACTTCAAAGGAGAATTCAGCGCTGTACAGGCCAAATGAAACCTGACCAAGGAAAGCATCAGTGATGCAGCCATTGGTAACCTCTACTTTCATCATTCTCTTACGGATTTTTAATGGGCTGCATTTCTGCATTTTCAAATGAGAATACTACTCTAAACAGATTTAACTAGGCTTAACTTCACTCCAAGGACCACACAGTTAACATGCTCACTGCTGATCT
>PVJA010034532.1:0-22416 GCA_004027025.1 Myocastor coypus | reverse complement strand
TGGATTTAGAAAGGTTAATGTTTAATTGTTTGATCAATCTTATATACCTATATGTATTAATCTAAACTGATCTGATGATGAAAATATGTAATATAACCATTGTTAAATTTAAACAATAAAAAATTGAAACAAAAAAAATTAAACAATAAAAAATATTTTAAAAAAACAAAGATCAGCACCTTCCCAGCAAATGTAAAGTTGTGAGTTTGATTCCCAGTACTAAAAATAATAATAAAAAAGGGGCCAGTAAGATGGTTCCACAGTCTAAAGCGCCTGATTAGGCAAGATTAGGCAACTGCAGAGATCATGGTTTGATCCCCAGCACCACAGGCTTTGCCAGCCCCACCTCCAGGGAAGGTTGAGCTGGCCATAATAATAATAAAAATAAAGAAAATCTTCTGTCTCCAAAAGTAATAATAATAAAGAAAGGAAGGAGAGAGAGACAGAGAGAGAGATGTATGTGCAAATTTACTTTTCCAGGCCATGTCAGAAAAATGTCATGAAATATAGTTTCTCTTCCACAAAGGCATGAAAGAAATCTGCAATGCAGGAAGCCAAGATATCCTCTTTGTCACCCTGTTCTTTGCACTCTTCTTTCTCTAGTGCTCTATGGATATGTGGTCAGCTCAGAGCCCATCCTGCCTTCTCTAACTTGGTGTCCTAGTTTGAGCTGGTACACACTCTTATTACTACATAGCACCTCTGAATCTGATTTGCAGTTCTGTGTCAGAGAATGTGATTGGACTAGTTTGGATGCCTTTGGTCCATACGGTGTAGCCAGAGGATTACAGAGAGAGTTCTGCTATTTATTCAGCTGGAGTCAGCATCAGAATCAAACAGGAGACATGAACCCAGTGAGTGTGGATATCAGGGAAGAAGAGAGATATGAATTTGAAGAGTCTCTCGGTAGGAGGCAGAGACACAGAGAGATATCAGTGACCCCACACTGACCAAGCCCACTTACCTGCATAGTCTAATCTCACTGAATTTCCTAAATGAATTCATAGTATTATACGTTCACTAAATGCATACAATACTGGGGAGAGAGCCTCATTTCTGTCAATACTCTTGGAGGACTTGGACGTGATACATTTTGTCTTGACATCATACTTTAACTTTATAGAATTTTAGACTTTTATTGGCCTAAACTTCATAATATATTTAAATATTTAAATCATGAACATATTTCTGATAACAGTATATAAAGGAATCATAAATATTTCTGAAATAAAAAGTAAAATATATTTCTAAGGTTATTTTTTATAAAGTACAATTACAAAATTGAAAAAAAAAATAAAACCCAGAAATCATATACTAAATATTCCATACTGTAGACTTGCAAATTTCTTTCAGTTGGCTTCATGACTGCTTTACTCACTGACTTCCCAAGTTCAAACTCGAAGTTTTAGCATGCAATGTCCAAGTTTTGACTTGAAACACATTTTCCATCCTTTATTTCTGGAAGGAGAAGAGGAAAAATTCACCCTGGATTTATTCAGCTTCTTCTTCACCTCCTGAGACAATCAAAATTTTCTAGGGTTTTAGCAATAGGCAGAATGCTCCCAAATGAAAAAGTCCATGGGATACTACTTTCTCATTTCAGCTGTAGGGCTTCTGGACATAGCTCCAGCCTAGACCTCACCTGCCTGCAGACTGAGCTCTCCTCTAACGGAGGTATGCATCCCATATTACCAGTGAAAGTGAGAATTTAATCACTTTTCCATTATTTAATCAGCAGGCTTATCTTGACAATTATCATTACTCCCAAATACTCAGTTTAAATTTTGAGTTAAGCACAAAGCATAATAATGAGTCCCCCCCCACCAGCATTCAGTGTCAATGACCAAATGCACTTCAGTAGATTTGCTCTCAACTGTTATCTCAAAAGCAGCAGGATTCAAGCTCTGTAGTTGTCCAACAATGAGACACATCTGAAAAAGGAAATAAGAGGAAAATGTATTTTTGTGTACACTCCTTTAAAGTGCTTTTTTCCTGGCACCTAAACATAAACTTAAAAAATAATTTTGTATCTAATTTGAATGAAGCCGTTTGACTTTTTTACAAAAATATATTTGATACAGGATCTCACTGTGTAACTTGGGCTTGTTATGATCCTCCTGTTTTCAGTCTCCCCAGCACTGGGATTATAGGTGTATTCCACCACACCTGGTCTCTGTGGCAGGCCTGGTGGGCCTTGAGGGGCCCGTACTGTGTCACATGAAGTGCAGGCACCTAGTCTACTGAGGTATCTCGCTGGCCCTTTAAAAAAAAAAAATATGGACTTTTAGCACCTGAAAATATTACTTGATCTCTGGCATACATAATCCTTAGCTGCACTAAAAATTTAATAGCATGGAGCGGCCCTGCATATAATGTGTGCATCCTATGGCCTATGATTACACTTCTGTGAGTAAAAGAAATGTGAGCGCTCACTGCCATGTCAAAACTCAAGTCCTTCCATATAGACAATGCATATCCCTAAATAGAGTTGCTTTTCTAATCATAAAGAATGAATTGGCAGTATGTGAAAATGATCTTATCTTGAACAGATCTGTATATTTTAATATCAAAATTTATTGAAAAAAGTCTAAAAACAAAACTAGGTCTGTTTACTTAACTCAGAAAAAGTGACAAAATTCATGACAGCTTTCCTAAGTAATAACCTGAAGGAATGAATACAATGTAGGAAATGTTGGAAACACGATGGCCCATGAGTTTGGCAAGTGGAGGTACAACGAAAAACAGTGGTGAGGAGAGTGAGGAAGAACAGATCTTAATTACTTTCTTTTAAAAATAAGAAAACAAAATATCAGAGACAGGGAAATGGCCCAACTTGATAGTTTTCCTCTAGCATAAGGGTGTTTCCTGTGTTACTCAGACTCCTAATTAGTCCTCTTTTTGTTAGATTTGTAGAGGGATTTTGGACAAGGTTGAAGCATTTGGCCTAGTGGAGAAGATTTCTTAGTTGGCACAGATCAGGTCTAGTCCTCATTTGCTTCCACACAGAAACCATATTTGCAGAAGTAGAATGTTTGCATGGACTGAGTGAAAGATCTCAGGGCCAGTTGTCTCTGACTGGGCAGCTATTTTCTAGCATGAAGTGAAACCTACAGGGAATTTAGGGATTCAGGACAGAATACGAACAGCTACAACATAATCATCAACAACCAAAACTCTTCAGGCCCTTAATTGGGTTAGATTAATTTTCCTTTCAGAAGTCATACAGGGACATTTCTTTTTTCTTTTTATGGTATTAGAGATTAAGTCCAGGCACTCACATCTGTGATACAAGTCTAATAAGCTACTTCTTGGCTATAGCCCCAGGCCCCGGCCACTATTTTATTTTATTCGTTTGTTCAAATCATGCTTCATAATATTATGAAAGCTGAGCTTTTTTGATTATGAGTAAACTCAGTTGCCCTTCAACTGTTTCAGTGGAAAATTCAATAGACAGAAGCACCTTGTCCTTATGATAGTGAAGCCCCACCCTCTTGGTGAAGCTACTATAGAAATGCTGATTTAACTTGCACTTTCTGAGGCATGTATACAAATTTGGTTAATAGACATTTATGGTAAGTGCAAGGTCCTGAGTTCTATCCCTCATTACACACACACACACACACACACACACACACACACACACAATAACAACAACAATAACAACAAAACCAGGATTTCTTTAAGTTGAAAAATTAAATTAAGTTAAATTAAATTAAAGACATATGATAGTTAATTTTCACGAACTATAAATGATGAATGAAGATCTATTAGATAAGTCCTTTTAATCCATCACAGAGATTCTAAACCTCAATAATTGATTTTTTAAAATTAATGGGCATTTTATGACCATCATCAACACTAGACATAAGTTAAAACATTCCTGAAAGCTTTAAACCTTCATTAGAATTTATTTTTCTTACCTTCTGGAAAAGTCATTGAAAAACCACCAAGTCATTAAGTGGTGTGCTGTAAACCAGACCATAGGTTGCCTGGTTCTAACCGTGTGTCTTTTCAGGTAAAAGCATCCTCCACATATATTGAAGGAAATAGCAATCACACCCAAATCTCACCACCTCTAATGTATGCTACTCACTTGGAGTTTTTCCCTTTGAATCTTAATTTTAAAAACCTTTTAATGAGAGGCAGCCTGAGTGTGAAGTTGTCAGTTTTAGTGTTGTCCTTGATGCATACTGAAAGAAAAAAAAGAAGAAGAAGAGAGAGATTTCACTTTTAAAAGAAGTTCTTCTTTCTTAAGACATTTGTATTCAAACATGGTTCTATTTCTCCTCCTTTCTCCTGGGAGAATAGCTCTACTCTTCAAATGAAAAGAAATAATAAAACACATCAGGAACAGCAGACCTCAGACCTAACGTTTCTCTCCTTGTCTTGGAATGTTATTTCCATATAGAAAGCTACTCTAATGGGACACTTGTAAATGGCAGGGAATTTAGGCCTTGTGGAGTCCTCTCCAGAAATTGGATTTTTGCTTAAGCAAACTGCAAACCATGCAGCAGGGGAAAAGCTATTTATTTGGCTGCCCGTTGAAGAGCCTTACAAAAATACAATTCGGTGTGCCCTGACCGTTGAGTCAGTTGGCATATGTAGGAAAACAAACTCCAGTTACTTTTGTAAGGTATCAGGCAGGCTCTTTCGTGTAACAGTTAATCTCAAATGCACTTTAATGATATTTTTCTTGATTACCCTTTTCTCAGACATAAAAGCTTGTGCAGTTTACTTTTACATTAAGGAAGGGGAAAAGGCTTAGACGAGTTGCCAACTTCTCCCCAGTCTTTTGAGGGATTATTTCGAATCTTTGCTATTCAAATACAAGTGTATTCATAGGAAGGAAAGTTAATCTTCAGTTTACAGCATTTAATAATGTCATTCAAAAGGCCTTATGACAACAAGTTTACCTTCTTAAATCAGATTTAGCTTTGAAAAGGTTCTTATGATTTATATAGGAAATGTTTCATAAGCTTCTCATTTGCCTCACAATTGAAGTGTCAGACATCCTTCTGCACCCAGGGATGCTTTTCTTCTCTAAGCACATCCTCACCTTGCATCTCTCTTTGGTCTCCCAAGTACCATGCTGATGGATAAGAGGAGCTGTCTCTGCGGAAGGATTTTCCTTCAGGGGCAGAAAAGATCAAGGTAATTCTTACAAGGTGACAGACCTACTAATTTAAGCCTGATGAATATTCACTTATACTCCCTGACATTTTGGCATGTCCTTTGCCCGGGTGGAGGCTCTTCATTGCATTTCCAAAACAGATTTTTTACAAGAATATAATTTCTGCTTTTTGACTCAAATTTTTATCATGAAATAAATATCAATGGAGAAAATACATATTTCTCACGGATTTTTCTTCCTGCTCACCTCTCATGCCATGAAATTGAAACTTTCCTTTCACGCAGTACTCTCTGTCCTGAAGGATGATGTGGAGCAATGAGAGCTGCTAAGTGTAATACGTCCATAAGTTAGCAAGGTGGAGGGTTTTTTCCCATAATCCCAGGTGATTCACCCAGGCAGAGAGCCTTGCTACTGAACAGAGTTCTGGAGTCTTAGATCCAGCATTACCCAGGAATGATGGTTGGGACAAATGGAGGCATGAAGGAATCAGAGAGAGAGAGAGAGAGAGAGAGAGAGAGAGAGAGAGAGAGAGAGACAGAGACAGAGACAGAGACAGGCAAATATTCACTGTTGATTGTGTTGCTTAACAAGTAACTTTTAGGGACTTTGTCATTGTTGATCATACAAGTAAATTGTACGGAGATTTTGTAAGGATCTACAACACACTCTGTTTTTGTTGCTGTTTTCTGAGAATGGGTGTTGCTATGCAGGCTGTTTTGAAACTTGCTATGTACTCTACCCTTAAAACCACTATGGACCACAGGCTGGCTTCAGTATCACAGGGATCCTCCTGCATCAGCGTCTCTGAGAACTCTTTATGGATGTTTGCTACGTACTAGGCCATCACCTTCATGTTAAGTTTCCCTGATTTTGTTTCCTCAAAAAAGTCCTGCATCTAACCACAAGGTATAAAAAGTAAAGTCATATTAATATGCTGAGCTATAAAAGGCTAAAGTCAACAGCTTCCAACTTTGCCAGTTCTGCTGATAACACACTACTATTATAGACTATTGGACTATACGTATATAGCTACTTTCTCTTAGTTCAATGAGAAGAAATATCTGTACTAATAGTGTTTAGAAGTTATCATGTCTGTATCTTGTACTCTGAACAACTACTATGAAAACAACAATATGCCATATATTAATTCTTATAACTGTCCTACTAACCTGTTGTAAAACTGTCTCATTGCTATTTCTTTCTCATTAAAATTAATAGATGTTTTTAAAAATGAAAATGATCATGCAGATTCACAGTAAATATTCAACCACCCCAAGAGGAATTCATGAAACTATATACTTAGTTAACTACAGAAAGATGCATTGTTTGAAATACATTTGAAAAAGTAGTTCAGTCTGTTGCTTTCTGCCTTTCAAGCCTAAGTCCTATCTTAATGATTAAAAATGTACACAATTATAGTTTAACAGACATTTCCAGATTAAAAGTAATTATCTCTAATTTGAATGGAACATGAGAGTGATTTCCTGTTTTGGAAAGTGTCACTTTATTTCTGAGATAAAGTTTGCAAGCAAAAATAAAGTTCAAGAAAAATTATCCAGAAACAATGCAGTGCATGCACCTATGTTTAGACACTTTTGTGTAATTATTAGAAACACATTGTTCACAGAATAAATATTCAAACTATGAAACTGTTTAAGGATTAAAATTAAAATATTCTATGACTTTCTTGATCATCCAAATATAGCAATCAAGGCTATGAAACAGTTCCAAGTTGAGCAGTTCAGCACAGAGGCTGATAGAAAAGGGGAACAGCCTCATTTTCCCAAAGATGTAGAAGAATGAGAATCCTGTGGTTGATACGACAAATTGATGACACAACTGGCAATTGATGAGGTATTTCCTGAGCTTGTTCAAGAATGTGCCCTCTGAATGTGTATCCAACAGAAATGTTCACTGTAGATGCTAGATGGTATGTCCCCAGAGGGCCTGCAGAGCACCTCTATTTGTAATCTCTGAAGCTAGTAAACACTCAGCTAATAATAATAGAACATAAGTGGTGCAGGCACATTTATACAATGAAATAAAATCAAGAATTAAAACGAATAAACTACACTTAGACACAGGAACATGAACACATGTCATGAGCACAATAATTTATTACTAAAGAAACCAAAGTTGAAAGAAAACATACATACTGCATTAGACTACTTATATAAAACTCAAAAACAAGCAGAACTATGTTAATATTCCAGATAGTAACTACCTTTCTTTTTCTTTTCATTCCTGTTTATGCCACTCCATTTTTTTTTTTTTTTTTTTTTTTGAGGATTCAGTAACTAAAAAAGGACAAAAGTTTTCTCCTACTGACTCACTTCCAGGCTAAGGAAGTGACACTGTCTCTATGTACAAAATGTGGCATCAGTGATAATTACAAAAGAACATAGGGTACAACCATATAAAAATGCCTTAGTGTATTTCTGATCACTTAAGGTGCACATTTTACTTTAAGAATTATAATTATAGCATAATTTTCTTTTTTAAATTTAGTGAAATGTGTTATTTTCTTTATTTTTCAAGGAAAACTTTATGATTACAAACTTTTAGATTTATAATAAAAACAATGAAATAACTGTCCTTGGCATTCAGTTCTTTTTTTAATTTAAAAATATGTAAAATACTTTCAAGAAGATCCTTTTGCAATTATATATTTTTAAATGATTTTATTTGTATTTTATTTTATTTTCAAAGGATTATTGAAAGCAGTTCAAGAAATAGTCTACCAATAGATATTTCCATCAAGAGATAGAATCTAAGCCACAAAATTTTGAGAAGTTTCCATCAAATAAAATAGCCATAACTTTAATAGATAGTTCCTTGCTTTCTTTAGTAAATTTCTACATATGGTCTGTTTCCATTTTAGTTGGGAAAAATTTCTGTATTTCATTTGATTTTTTCTCTTGATTTGCAAGCATTCTTATAAGTCATAGTACAATTTTATAGTTTTGCAAATATGTTCCCTAGTGATTTTGTTCTAATTATTATTACCATGTTTTATATAAGGTAAGTAACTCATGTTGTTTATTTAAGACTTTTATTTTAAAACTCTCTTCAGGGATTTATTTTGACAACATTTGCAATAGAGTTCCCTAGGTTACAACTAATTTCCCAGTTTTATGTAACTCAGATCATGTTATTCTTCACACATAATGGTCATGAAGTAGATCACTGAATTTAAGAATGGAAGATTTTAAAAATAATAAACTAAGAAAATTAGTTCATTAAAATGAGCTAATGTCTCATGACAGTTTTATAAAGGGGCAAACATAGTATTCATTCAGAATTATGGAAACTGGGACTTAGTGTATGTTGCATATTTTAAGTTTTAATAACGAAATTCTGTGTAAGATTTAGAAGTGAGCAGAAGCATTTATCTATTTAAGACAATCTGAAAATTATGGAATTCACAATACAAAATTCTTTGTGCGCCAGGAGTGGTGGCTCACGCCTATAATCCCAGCACTCGGGAGGCTGAGGCAGGAGGATTGGTGCGAGTTCGAGACCATCCTGGGCTACAAAAGTGAGCTCAAGGCCAGCCTCAACTGCATAGTGAGACCCTGTCTCAAAAAGACAAAAAAAAAAAAAAAAAAAAAAAAATTCTTTGTGTGTTTCTACTTGCATTTGGAATGCAGGGCTCAGAACTGTTACTGATACCCCAGGAGTGATCTTTCTCTTTGATTTAGATCTTACTTTCAAACAGTGAGAGGAAGAATCTCTGTCCATCCAGATCCTCACTATGTTTTGTTTAGGTTCACCTAATTCTCAGGAAGGATCTTGCTATAAGACACTCCTGTCAGCTGGTAGAAGCTGAAAGTATGTGTTCTTACAACCAAATAAGCTTAGCAGGAAGAGTGTTTACTCCAACAGTTGTAGGTCTCTTCAATCACTCATCTTGGGTTGCTGTCCTATTCAATCACTATTGCTACAGGAAAGCTCAGTTCTCTTTGTTCATACCTGAACCATGATTCCACACCCAGGAAAGCAGAAAAGGATTTCCACTTGGAGAGTCAGGTACTGGCTTCAGAGTTTACCAGGTGCTTCCCTAAAGAAACCTGGGAATAATTTTAAAAATAGTCATTAAAGGGCCGGCCTGATAGCTCAGTAGACTAAAGTGCCTCCTCAGGCAGAGCGCAGTGGCAGGGGTTAGATTCTCTGGGAGACAGCCGGCCACACCGCCAGGACACACTGAGATGGCGATGGACACTGTGCGTGGTGGCACGCGCCTGTAATCCCAGTGCTTGGGAGGCTGAACAGAGAATCGCTAGGAGTCCGATCTGCTTAGTGAGACTCTGTAGAACTTGTAGACATTGTCCTAAATACAGAAAAGAAAAAAAAAAAAAAAAAAGAATAGTAATTAAATTTGAAGCATGTAAAAGAAAATAATGTCCCTAATGTTTAGTTGACAGTGTTACACAGATAGGATATATACTTACACATAAATTTATGTTTTATTTACTTGAAGCACATCTCATTCTTTCTTTTACAGTAGCTTACTAAAGCACCTCTTCAATCTCTCTGTTAGTCTTCTTCTGCCATGCTAGGCTCTTTTAGGTCTTTGTGGACTATATATTTGAATATTCTTCTAATAAATATTGAATTAATGTCCGTGATCAAGTCATCTACAATGTGTTGAACACCATATGAACTCAGAAGTAGTTTCACCCAGGCTGATTCGGAAAACATTCTGCTGTTCTTACTTGTCCTTTCAAAGGGCCTTTGTGACCCAGATGTAGGGCCCATTGTATTTTCACCTAATTAGGTCTTTATTAAAGCATGTGTCTCTGTTGTTTCCCATAATAATATAATGCAATTACAATTCAGTGTTATTAAATGTTTCTCTTTTCCAGATATTTGCTATTTAAATAGTTTTCTGTCAGTGGAGTTCCATTATCTAAAAACCAGAAGCTAGTCTTGGTGTTAGCATTTTGGTATTAGGCACTAGTTGATGCTTTTCTAAATGCTGATATGTTATGAATTTTGATCATTTCATAGTGAAGTACCAACCTTCTGGGATACAGTTTATTTGATTTTACATATTCATATTTGCAAAAATACTTCCATATAAAAAGCTTTTCAAGTTGCCTATCTGCCAATAATCACATTTATACATTATTTCAGAATTCGAATACTACACTCAAACTAATTTTAAATTGTTATTAGTGTACATTTGTTCTTTGAGTGCAGTTGGTCGATGTATAGAACAACCTCAACTCTTTTCTTATCCCTTTTTTTTTCCCTTCTTCCCCTCTGGCCCCATCTCTTTATGCCCTTCCCATTTGAGCAAGAATTGTCTCCCTATTTTTAAACATCAGTCTTTTTTTTTTTTTTTTTTTTTTTTTTTTTTTTTTTTTTTTTTTTTTTTTTTTTTTTTTTTTTTTTTTTTTTTTTTTTTTTTTTTCTTTTCCTATACATTGTGTTTCTCATATAAAAGAATTCAGGCGCCATTGAAAATTTTGAGTCTGATTTATTTTAGTTAATATTGTAGTTTAGAAGAATGTCAATTTTCCTATAAGTCACTAAAGTTTATCTTTATTTATAGCAGAGTAATACCCAATTGTGTATAACTACTACCTTCTCTTTAGCTTAGTTATATCTGAAGGCTTGAGCTCATTTATGGGTGTCTTAATCACTTTCTGATACTGGTGCACAATATTGTAAACTCATACTTTAAAGGCAAAATCTCCATGGGAGGAAGGGCCTGGTGGAGGAGTCCAGTAGAGGAAAGCTCTTCATAGTTGGCAGCTAGTAAGAAGAGAGAGAAAGGAAGAGCCAGAGAGAAAGAGAGACAGACAGACAGACAGACAGTCGGACAGAGACAGAGACAGAGAGAGACAGAGACAGACAGAGAGAGAGAGAAAGAGAGAGAGAGAGAGAGATCCTTCCATGTCATACACCCTGGTGACTCACCTCTTCTGTACTGGCCATACCTCCTACAGCATACCAGCAGTAGCCCCTCATGATCCAATCACAGGTCAAAAAGCCTCTGAGCACTTGAGAGCTCTGTTGGTCATTCTTGATCTAAACTACATAGGAGCTGAGAGAGATAATTTATTTACTTACTTGGGCTTTAATTATCACTCTATATTTTCCATTTCAAAAATCATTGTCTTTATAAACACACTTGATGTAGAAATGTATGATACATTTGTTCCTCTAGCTCATTCTGTATGGCTTAGAAGTTATTTTTAAAATACATTTTATTAATTTTCTTAGTATTTTATGAGATGGAGTCGTTGGCAATCTAGTAACTTGTTGCATATGCTATAGTTTACATATCTTTTTTTTCAGATATCTAAAGTCACTTGAAATAAAGAATGAATTATGAAATTACAAATATACCTGAAAAAAATTCAAGACTTTTGTAGTCTCACTTCTAGAGACACACATTACTAATTATCTGTAAAAAATGACATGTATATATTCTTAGATTTGTGTGTGTGTGTGTGTGTGTGTGTGTGAGTGTGTGTGTATGTGAACGGTGTCACCACGTGGTTCAGCATGACCTTGAGCTCACTTTGTAACCCAAGATGACCTCAAACTCAGCAATCCTCCTGCCTCAGCTTCCACGGTACTGGGAATATAGGCACAGTAAGCATGCCTGGATTTTTACATTTTTTGTTGTATATGTTGATGAATAAGCAGACATCAGAATAAAGGTGCAGTAATAAGGATGATGATTCTGTTTACCTTTAAATATCTTTTACATCTTTCAGTACTTTTATTTGTTCACTCTTGTCTATGGTAGCTATAGGTACTAATAAAATAACATGTAACAGATATCTGGAAACTTTACATATGCTGTTTCAGGGACTTCCAAACCATGCCAGTTAAGTAGAGTGTCTTATATCTCCATAAAAATATGGTTTCTGGTTCTCTAGTACATTTTAAAATTTAAGAATACTGTTTTTTAAGTTAATACGTGGATTAGGGGAAATAAAAGCACAAAGTTATTCACAGTTATCAGCAGCTTAGTCCAAAGTGTGCCTCTAGGTCCTACACATATGTATGTACACACGTTCAATTTGCATGACTGACATTGAACAGTGGGTATCAGGCTTTTCCCTACATTATGAATATTCATCAACTCAAGTGCTCAAAGTTTCAAGAGTATTTTTTAAAAATGTATTTTAGTACAGGGACTACAGGGTTTCACTACACAGGTCAGACTCAGAGTGATCCTCCGTTGCAGCCTCCTAAGTGCTGAGATTACAGGTATGAGCTACCACACCCAGTTTGTCACTGTCTAAGTGCATCCCAGGGGCAGGGTCAGCACGGCAAGCTGAGGATGGAACCTGGGTCCCTGCATCTGCCTAAGCACGTGCTGTAGTCTGCTGAGCTATTTGGCTGGTCCAGCAAGAGTATTTTTGGTAAACAAAAATATACAACTGAAGCTAAATCTGTTGGAAAAATCGTAAGCCTGTCTTTGTGGGACAAAGATGTAACTGAAGAAAAAAAAATCAGAAAAAAGACTGTAGATCGAAGTATTGTGAAGGTCACAATTAACACACTGCTTTTATTAGTGCTTAATTTAAAAATGAAGCAAGTAAAATGGATTATATTATAAAGCAAATGTAGGGCCCGGCGGGATGGCTCAGTGGTCTAAAGCGCCTGCTTGGGAAAGCTTGGGTGGCTTCAGGGACCGCGGTTCAATCCCCAGCACCACATGCTGTGCCAGCTCTGCCCTCGGGGAGGGCTGAGCCGGCCATAAAAATGAGTGAATAAACAAACAAAGGTTCTGAAACAAGAAAAAAAAAATAAATAAATAAAATTTAAAAATAATATATAAAAAAATAAGGCAAATGTAGTGGGAAAAGAACAAAAAACAAATGTAGTTTCATAGCTATGGTGAACTTCACTATTGAGGGAGAAATTGAGAGGCATAAAGACAGAATAAATTGCCCTGCACTTGGGGCACACTGAGAAGGGTTTGAGACTGGGTGTGGTGGAGCACACCTGTAATCCCAGCACTTTGGGGGGCTGCAAACAGGAGAATCACTATGAATCTGATCTACATAGGACAGGGCAGTGTGTAGGTCTGTAGACCCTGTACACCTTATCCTAAATACAGAAAAATAAAGTAAATTAAGAATGTGTCTAAGCATGATTAGATCTGTATTAAGATGTGGTATGGTAAGGTATGTTCGCACTGAAGCTGTACTCCTACTCATTGTAAGAGTAATATGAATGAAAGGACTACATTATATACTACAGCCAGAAGATGCCACACTGCAATAGCTCTCACCAAAATGTATCTCTGACTACACCACCTGCATCTCTCCTTGAACGCTTCTTCTGTGGCTAACTAACCTGCATTCTGATACACACTGCCAGGATATGTAAACACCCCTATAAGGACTAGAAAAAAAAAAAAATTACAAGTTAGCTAACTCATTTGCTCTGTTTCTTCATCATCCATTGTCACCTCAGGATATCACTGAAGATGAAATGTTGTCCACTATAGCATGAGTTTTGTGCACAGTAGCCTAAATACATTACCAGCAATATACATACACATGATAAGTAGACACAGGTTAGTGACTGAAACCATCATTCAGACATGGAGATATTAGAAAAGGCTTTCGTTTTGAGGTTGAACTGCACACGGTTGCCAATGATTTTGGACTTACTCCTCTTTATATCAATTGCTCACATTTCAAATTAGCTAGTACTTTCACAATTTATTTTGTAGCTAAATTTATGGCTCTCTCACAAATACTTGACCAGTCCCCCATGCTGTTATGCATGGTAGTAGAATAAGACACAAAAAAGAGTGTGCTTCACCTTGGCATTGAACATTTATCTCATGGAGAACAGCTTAGTTGATTTTTCACCAAATTAAGTTAATTTCATCAATGCAGCTAAGCCTTTCAAACTTTGAATGATGTATTTGCTATTTGTTGGCATTGATGCTCTGCCTTTCCTTTCTGCCATAAGATTTTATTTTCCCCTTGAACAAGCCATGCAACTTCAAAGTCTAAGACTACTGGTCTCGGAAGTACTGCTCAGCCTCAGAGGTCAGGGACACTTCTACTCTGTCCAAGCTTTTTCGGATTAGCTTCTTTGTAGGATCTCATGGCTTTGATCTTAGTTGGATTACCAGCCGGATCAGGATTTCCATGGAAGCAGATTTGAGAGCATTTTTTCTCTAGGGAGACATTTTAGCAAAGTATTTTTAAAAAGTTGTTGAGAATAAAAGGACATACCCTCTGTCAATTAAAAAAAAAATAGTTACTGGCTTCCACCATCCATTGCATAATTTAAGTGCCATAATAAAAGAAATTATGAGATATATATATATACACATATATATATATATATATATATATATATATATATATACACAGACAAAATACTCTTTGAACAATCATGTATAGCTATTTTAGTTGATATAAAGGGAAATTATTACACAGAATTCCAAGGGTGAATCATCTCTGATCATATCAGTACTCAAGTGTCTTATATGTATAGAATTTGCTAATTATTTCATATTAATAAGAGATTTAATTTTTAGAACATTTATTTAGCCAAAAAGTATTTAACTTATTGAATATTTGAAAACTCTAATGTTAGTGTGTTTTATTTCATTTTTCTGGTGTGTTATTGATTGATTTGGAGTGCCGTGAAGAATCCTGCTTCTTTGTATATTACGCTTGCTTGAAAAACACAATGAAAAATTCATTTCATTTATTTTTCATCATTTTATATGAACTATCCCCTGTGGGTTCACATTTTATGTTTCAAAGCTGATTAGCTAAGGGAACAATGGCAGAGATCTTGTTTCCTTTCCAATTGTCTTTAAATTACTTATATTTATGTCTTATCCATTTGCTATAGTGGTATGTGCTATGACATACTTTGTATATTAACTGGAGTTGAAGTGAAAACTAGCATAATTGTAGGATTGGAAAAATGTCTTCAAAGATTTTTGTCCTAGTGTGGAATTTAAGTACTGCTTCAGTTAGCTCTGTATGGATATTCACCAAAAGAGATAATAGACTTTATAAATGGATCTACGAGGTAGGGGATGATTGATTCCTGACTTGACTGTCTCCAGTTAGGCCGTGAATGGACTCAAGTGCATCTTATAGAGAAGCTGTGAGACTTTGTTTTCTTTATGGAAAGTACTGGGGACAAAATAGTCCACTCTAATGAGTGTCACAGCCATGATTACTGGATCTTTTTTTTCAATGTGTGATAGGGGTCCAGACAGGGAATAAAATGAATTTTAAGAGGCTACCAAAAGTGCTTATTAATTCAAGGACTACATTTGTGATTAACTGGTTCTTCCCCAGTACCCGTAATATCAAAATAGGAATGAATACCCTTTTCTATTAAATTTTAGAAAGTTATAGAGAAATTCAAATTCAAGTATTATAGTAGGTACATCAATTATATTTCCTTTTCTTTCATTAAGTATTTCCACTTTATTTCTACAGAGGTGTAACATCAATGGTGTATATTATAGCTCACTCTGTATGGCAGCAGTCCTTTACAAACAACAGTATTTTACACACCTCCTATCTTGCAGGAGAAATGAAAGCCATAGATTTTTAGGTAACATGTTGTCCAAATGGCCTGCAGTCACTGTTTCTAAAACCTTGGCCAAATTCTTAGGAAAAGACAGGGTGAATTCCTTCAGATCTTTATGTACCTGGATATAGTTTAATAATAACCACAGTACTGGGTATTTACAGAGTAGCTAATATATGTTGGATTCTTTTCAAAATGTTGGATATTATCTCATTTATCCTTATAGCAACTTCTGCAATTGATGTGAAATATATATATATATATGTATATATATATATATATATATATATATATATATATATATATTCCAGACATTTTCCAAAGTCACATGGATATTTGATTATGGATCTGAGATTCATACCTTAGAAACATAATGTTAGATCCTCATAATGAACTGCTGTATAAGACTCCTCTCATCCTGGTACCACTGAATTTGCCTAACACGTTCTCTTATTTCTTTTCCTCCACAGCATTTACAAATCTCTGAATCTGTGTATCATATACTATTGCTGGTTTATTTGTGCATCTCCAGCAGCTCTCTTTAGTACAAGGTCTCAGGTGTAGGTATAATGTTTCTCTACCTCGTGGTGAGAGCAATGTCTGGCTGATGTAAACTCCCCATATCCCATCTTAGGAGCATACAAAAAGTGACAGGGAGCCGATTCCTAGCAGTCGTGAATCTGAGATGATTCAGGGACAGCTCAAGAAACTAAGACTAAGACACAAAGCTGATGATGTGATGTGCAAGGACTCAACGACTACTGTCCTGTGTGAATCGAGCATGAGGGAACAAAGAAAGCAGGGGCCTGGATGACGGGTGGGCTGTAGGAAACACATGCTATAGCTCATGTGGCAGGCCAGAGCTTCACTTTCATGAGGGGAAGTTTCCAGATGTTTAAAAAAGCCCTTTGCTTCCATAAAATCTAAAATGAATGATTTCTTTTATTCCAGGTCTTTGCAGTCTATAGAGCCAGGTAACTCTAAACTAAATGAATTCTCATTTTTTTAAAATTTTAATGTAAGCTCTCACCATGCAATTCAGACTTGTAGTGATCCTTCTGTTTCCCTTCCTAGCCTGGAGGTCGCAGGTGTGCGTCACCACACCATGCCCAGTCTTGGTGGCTGGCTGGTTTGGCATGCCCGGAGTAGGGCTGGTGTGACACACAGTACTGGGAATGGAGCCCAGGTCCTTTTGTTTGCCTAGGCAAGCACTAGGACCACTAAGTTACCTCTGCAGCACAAATTATCTATCTTGATATGAAAAGTTGTACTTAAGCCACAAAAAGTTCTTGTTTTTTGTGTCTTTATATTGGAGAAACCAGAGATTCATTCTTTAATATATTTGTGTTTTTCTTATTAAAATTTGATTTTGACAAAAGCCTGATATACCTTGAGGAGCAGACTCATGTCTTCCTCCCTCCCTTCCTCCCTCCTTCCCTCCATCTCTTCCTTCTTTCATTCCTTCCTTCCTTCCTTCCTTCCTTCCTTCCTTCCTTCCATAGTTTTTTCTTCCTGGCTCCCCTGCTCCTTTACATACTTTCTCCTTCTCCTCTTCCTTTCCTCTTCTTCATATTTCCTCCTCTTTTATCTCTATTTCTTGAAAAAAGAAAACTTACTTCATCTTTACAAAACAAAGAAAATATCTATGGCAAGAGATCATTATGTTAAAATCTTTATCTTTGTATTGAAGGATTGACTATGAGTCCATTGATATGCCTCCTTCAATTATTATTAAAGACATTTGTGAGCACTTGTAAATAAACAAAAATTACCAGAGACTATCTTGGTCTCTGTTCTCAAGAATGGAATGAACTACATATAGAAATACATATAGAAATAAGTCATTCTAATAGAACAGAATACAGGTTTTATAAGGATACTTGGGAAACCATGTGCACTCTTTAGCCAAATAACTACATTCCAAGAAAAACTTAAATAAATTTCTCTAGTTTCAGACAAGCTTTGAAAATGGGCTAAAAATCAATTATTAGTAAAGGAAAAAGAAAATATCCCAAATGAGAAAGAATAGTATTGACATATGGATTTTTGTTGGCATTATATTTTAAAGTATACTTTAATTTTTAAGCAGTTATTTATTTATTTATTTATTTATTTATTTATTTTCTACAGGGTTTCACCATGCACCCTGAACTTATAGTGATTATCCTGTCTAGCTTCCTCAGCACTGGAATTACAGGTGTATACCACCACACCAAGGTTCAGTGGCTCGCAGGGCAGCATGACATGCGGTCCCAGGGTTTGAACCTGGATTCTTGTGCTTTCCAGGCAGGCAGTTAGGCCACTAAGCTATCTTCCCAACCCAAAATCTGCTTTATTCTTAATTGTGACATATAAAGGTAATAGATTTTCTTTTTGTATAGTACTAAAATGGTACTATACACATATAATGAATACGCAGATAACAGGTGCTTAAAGGATGAACAAGAAAATTATTTTAAAAGGATAGAAACATTTGCATTTATTAGCTTTCTATGAAAAACGGTAATCAATACCTTATGGTAACTTTTCTGAGTCCATATTATATGTCAAAAACTAATTGAAACACTCCAAATATATCAGCTTATCTCCATTTATAGTTCAGTATAGGGAAACAGAGAAGCAGTTGACTTCAGTAAGGTCACACAGCAATTACTGGGAAAGCATTAACTTTCAACCAGACAGCCTACAAATCATGGTTCAATTCTGTGGCTCTTCTTATAGAGGAAGCTTACAATATTATTTGGGAAACAATTTAAAGTTCTTACCTGCAAAAGTAAAAGCATCAAATTTTCTGCTTCTTTTATGCTTTCAATTCGTTAGTATCCCATTCTTTGTGGAATGGTTAGCCAGGTATCTGTGAGTGAGAAGCTATAGACTGAGCCTTGTAAGAGTACATAGAACAATAGGGAATATGATAGATGGACCAGGAGACAGCATGGGGATCAAGGTATAAGGGCATACATCCATGAATTGGCAATAACTTCATATGTAAAAGGAATGGATGATGTCATAGAAGATGGTGATGCATGAGGCTAAGGTGATTCCTTTTCAGATTTGAACATCAGAAAACATGAGTATATCCTTATGGAAAAAGAGGACACATGGATTGGGACCAATTTTAGTATAGAGGCTGCAATGGATAAATCTTACTGAGTCTACACTAGCCCCTTAAAACCTAAACAGATGTTAGCATTCGACACAACAGATCATGGATGTCAAATTGCTTCCATGGTTGAGAGAGAAATAGGAGACCCTTCAAAGAGGCCAACTCATATTTTAGGGAACTTATAATTAGACTTCAAATATTAAAAAATACAGATTAACTAAATGTCTATAAAAAGAGAAATATTTTAGGAAAAAATGTTTAACATTAAATCATACTTTTAAACACTGATACTCAGCTTTAGAGTTATCTGGCCCATAAACCTCTCTATACTAAGGAGATACCTGTGGCCCAGGCTGACAGAGAAGAGTAGCACACAGAGTGCATGCGGGGAAGTCAGTGTCATTCTCCAAGCCACTGATACACCAGTCCATCTCTTCCCTATCTACCATGTGTCATCTTGTTACCATTCTCTGAATTTTCTTTGCTTGGCACGGAATCTATAGCCAGCTGTCATCAGTAGTCAGGCTAAATAGCTTTCAGTTGAGTTTTAGTCTTGGAAAGACCATGACTGATGGAAGGCATCTCACACAGAGATACCTGGGAGCTCAGGATCCCACCACTCCAGATCATGGTGAGGACGTGAAAATATCTGCTCTGCCGCATGAAGGCTTGAGAGCTTCCTGTAGGACTGGGCTAATGCTACACTTCGCTCTGGACCATGAGTTTGGATGGCTTGGTTCCTTGCTTTTTTTGGCACCTCTTACCTACATAGCATCTTTGCTGTGTGGATTCTGAAATGGTCCCATCAGAAGCTCAGTGCTCCAGTTATCCTGCCAGAGGTTCTGTGTCTCAGGGACCCAGACTAAGACTGGAATTAGTGAATCTATAGATGTTGCATAGCGCTACTGGGATCTCACAGAGAACTTTACTGTGATGCAGTCTGTACTACAAGAGTCAAGAGTTGATTTTGGCAACTCGGAGGCAGTGTGGGTAAAGGGTGGACCAAGAGCTTGAGTTCTGAGGTCAGATCGTCTGAGCTAAATCCCAGTGTGGAACAAGCTGCTCAACCATCTGTGTGTTTAAACTAATCCACTCATCTAAAATTTTCTCTGAAAAAAGGAAAAAATACATTGGAGGGAAAAGAAAAAGTAAAGTGACTTTGAATATAATTAGTAATGATGTCAGATTATATCCTGTCTAGATGTTATCAGTGAACAAAAGTTTTCGGTATATTTTTTGCTTCTTGAAAGGAAAGTGATCATTAAAACCATATAGATGGCTACCAATACTTGCTTTTGGAAAGTCTTCAGCTGAGCTCTGTAGAGTAGCAGGATTTGGGAGAGTGAGGAACAACAGCCAGCAAAATTATTTTCTTTGTACTTCATTTCACAGAGCATTTTTTGCTTACCTGGATTGGCAGGCAGTTTCCTTTTTCTTTCCTTTCTTCTTTTTTGTTTTTTTTTTCCTAAGGACAGATTCAGTATGAATTTTCCAAAAGTGACTTAAATGATAACAGAAACATTTCTAATTTTATCTACACTTAATGAATGTTGCTTTGGGGTATTTTGCCTTTTTGATTGACTTTTTCCCCTTACTTATAAAGAAATTTTAATCTTTTTCATCCACATATAATAAACATTTTTTTGTAACTGGAATTTGGAGATAAAAAAACACTCGAAGTGACCTAAAAATCTTAACCACTAATTTCAAATTGATGCCAGCATAATGCTTAATTTAAAAAAAGTAGGTTGAATATAAATGAACAGATTTGTTTTTAAGAAGAAAAAAGTAAAAAAAAAAAAAAAAAGGAAGACAAATTTAAGGGGAAAAATGTTCTCTAATCAGCTGTCCTAGGTGTTTTATTTTCAGTTATCTTATGCACTTCCTGCTTGGGACCTCGTGCCTGATCAATTATTAGTTTGTACATGGAGTGCTGCTTTTTAGAAAGCTATCAACCCCCTTGAAGTAAGTTGCATCCTGTGGCTAAAATTTGACATGGTTCAGAAAACACAGACATTATCTATTCTTTTGCGGTGAGTTGCTATTCCTCAGACCCCTCAGAGGCATGGGCACCCTCAGTATTTCAGCTAAATTTTTCAAGTCCGAGGCTCTTTGAAAACTTCAAATGTTCAGTAGCGTCACAGTCCAGTGATGAAACTGATCTGAGAGTCCACTATTAACACACCGCTCAAGGACGTTTTCATTAGAACTTTGTACACGGCCAGTTCAAAAGATCCAGCTATTGATTTTTGTTCAGAAGTCCTTTCTTCGCTTTTATATTACGTAACATTTTTGACAGACTTTCAAAAACTGCAAAATGTGGGCTGCCTGCAATTCCAGCCAGGATCTTATGCTGTTCATGTGATTTCCTGGGGCCACATCCTTCTCAGGTCCTTGTCAACACTGCAAGGAGAATAGCCATCTTAGAAGATTAGCTAAAAAGCAGAAGCAATTTCACAGCAATGGGGGAAGAAAAAAAATATCTGACCTTTCCATGTAGAAAAAAAAAAAAGAAAAATCTCACTTAAGTAAATAACCTTTTTAGCTGTAAAATTTGGTGGAGACATTCATTTATCAGCTGCAGAGATAATCAGTGTGTCTCTTTTTACCATTTAAAATTTCATAAAAAGAGGCAGAAACCAATGTGTGTAAATTTCAGCAGAGAGCCTGTAGCATATGTGCTCAGCACATATTCAATGAAATTATCTATTGGAAAGTAGGTGTTAGAAACAGCTGAAGAATTAATTATTGGGATAGAAATTTTGTATCTGTCTGTCAGTGCAATGTGGAATGACTTCCCTGCATATTAAGTCTGTCATGCTGTGTACCCTTTCAAAGAAGGACATTCCTAGGAATATAAGGGTTTGAGTTGAGCACTGGCTGCTGATTCAGTGTGAGCACATTGTATGTTAATATATATCATGCATTAATATAGTCAAAAAAGTATAATGTGTGTAGAGTACAAAGAGATTAATTGTGAGATTGACAAATGGTAGCTCTGAAATGTAGTTTACATAGGTAGGGACCACCAGTGAGGTTATTTTATATATTATATATTATATAAGTATATTATATAATATATATATTTCATAGGAACACTTATGTTTATTTTTGCACACACAGGGTTTTTTTGTTGTTGTTTTGTTTGTTTTTTGTCTTTTTGAGACAGGGTCTCGCTATGCACTTCAGGCTGGCTTTGAGCTTTGGTAGCCCAGTCTGGTCTCAAACTCACACTGATCCTCCTGCCTCATCCTCCCAAGTGCTGGGATTACAGATGTGTGCCACCACGCCTGGCTTACACATAGGGATTTTTTGAAGGAGAATTACTAGCATTTTCTGAGTTCTTCCTGGACAACAGTGTGCAGTGGTTATTCACATAACTACCTCTTGAGAAAGGTAGTACACTATTAATATTGTGTCTTACAAGCAATGAACCAATGGTTGAAAGAAGTAAAAAATTATATGAGTTCCATGAGTAATACATTTTAAAGGTGAGAGACTGGTCAAACGTGTTACACTGCTAAAAGAAATGAGCCAGAGAATTTTCAAGATATAAAATTTAACACAAAACCAATTTTGGAAATCGGACTTCACAGAAAGATGGCCAGAGTCTCAGGTCCCTGTGAGAGGC